>PVJI01007620.1:0-69481 GCA_004026765.1 Micronycteris hirsuta
AAAATGTGCAAGGGAGCGGCAGTATTAATTATAAGAAAGGTTAAAACCAATATTTTGAAAGTTTACTACTCTGGGCATCTAAACCTTAATCCTTATGTCTCTGTCGCTTATCAAAAGTTAGTTCCATGGAGTTTTTCTTTAGCATGCTCACTAATTATCCTTGTTGGTTGTTTTAATTTCAAGATTAAGGGTAAAATCTTTTTGGTGGAATATCTATCCTAAATTGCAATATAATTTTTTTCAGTGACTTGAAGACTATGAGTTACTAAGTCTTATTTATTACTATAGCAAAGAACTTTATCTAATTAATTTCGACAAAGAGTTATCCGTAATGCAGTATTTTTGCATTGAGAATTTGTGGGGTGCCAATAAAAGGAAAGAAATATTCTGCCTCATTTGGAAATACATACAAATGATTTGTAATTAATGTACTTCACATAATAAAATTAATGTTATTTATTTGTTACAATAATCATTATTAACATGGATATTGAGTTCAAAAGCTACTTGTAAATTCAGATTGCAATTCAGAAATACATACCTACTCCTAAAAAGTGAATGATATTCACTTTTCTTTTTCTCACATGAAGTACACTTTAGAAAGCTCTCTGACCAGAAGAGAAGCAAATTACCCAATTGTCATAAACATTCTGTTCCTAGAAATGAAACATCGACCTTGCAAATGCAGTATTAATGAATTCTCTATTGTATGGAGCTTGAAGACCAGAGAGCTGCAGCTCAATGAAAAAAAATAAAGATTTATTTTCTCTAAGTGTCATACAGTCCTTCACTGACTTCAAAGTCAGACCTATTTCCAGTGCTCTAAGACATAAAACGCAGTACTCACGTCAAGTGGATTTTCTAGTGGGTAATTTATTTTCATCTGTCTTATATTGTGTGGCAGGTAGAGTACAAGATCTGAGTCTACTTGAGAGAGGTGAAAGATAGACCACTCTAAAGTAAGAGCTGAGTTTAAACATGAAAATAAGAGTTAACTTCAGCAAATTAAACTGAAAACCTTGGAGAATGTCTATTATTCAGGCAATTTCATATACAAATTATAACTTGCAAATATGAAAATATGATAATCTCAACTATACACAACATAAAATATGATCATTTATGTAAAGAAAAATGATAGGGTTTATCTCTCAATAAGCATGTTAAATTAAGTTCAATTTTATCTGTTGAATTTGTTTTCCTTTGTTCCTACAAAACTAAGTTTCAGTTTCCCAAGTTCTCCTTCAGTGAACACAGCCCATTTGCAGCATTCTTAGTTACTTTTCCTGTGAAACTCTCTTCATTAAAATTTTTACCAAGGAGTAAGCAGAAAAATAAATATTCTGGTGGAGTTAGTCATATGTTAGAGGCTCTTGATTCATCATTACACATTAAACCTGTACTTAGTTTGTTGGTGTTAATCATAGATTTATGTCCTTTGAAGCATTTTTAAAATATTTGTTTATTTTTCAATTACAATTACAATGTAATATTATATTAGTTTCAGGTGTACAACAGAGAGGAAAGACATTTATAGAACTTGTGCAATGATCACCTTGATGAGCTTTTGAAATTTTAATATATGAATGTTTTATTTCCCTAATGTAAACCCTGTTGTTTGCTCAGATTCTTATAAAATATTTAACAAGGTACTCTGGTATCTTCAGGTAAAAATAAATTAACTTAGACGATGGGGGTAGCCTAATTAAATCCAGTACCAGCTAGTTTTCTATCTGTCCATAATTATAGATAAAAAATAATTTTTGTGCTAAAAAGAAAATACACACAGTATTAATCAGTTTGGGGGGCGGATACTAAATACTAAAAATGAAGTGCGTTCAGAATCAAATAATTCTCTTCTCAGGATTTAGGAACAATTTTGGGGACATAAAATACAGTTTTAGGGGATGAGAATTTGCTAAACAGAAAATTTAGTTTTCTTCTAGCTTGAACCTAATATTAAACAATCTTTATTCTGAGCAGCTTTTACTTTCTTATTTAAGTGATCTGCTCCAGTTTTTACTAGACACAACCCCAGGTGTGTTTTCCAAGTAGAAAACCTTTTGTAAAATTGATTTAGGGGAAAGAATCTGTCATGGTGGAGACTAGTAATACCTATCACCTCGTCACTAAATATTTAGTTCCTTCTTTTTTCCTACATGTAACACATACTCAGAAAGTCACAGAGAGAGAGAGCCAATCCACTCCGTGCCTGAGTCTCAAAGTCCAGCATGCTGAGGTGAAAGTTCAACCCCGGTCAATGTCCCTACCAAGCCCAAATGTGGCTTGTCTTGGTCTGGAGACCAGTGATTTTAAAAGCTGCATTACCTGCCCCTATAGATACACACACACACAATACACAGAGATGTGGCAGGGCCAGGATACTTATAATAATGCACTCACTTTTAGAAAGAAGACAAATGTAACGTACTCAGCAGCCCACGTACATTCTGAAGTCCCGATGAGCACACGCGTGTGGGCTCCGTACCTGCGTCTGACTTCAGTCTTCAGTCCTCGCCCTGAGACGGGTTCTTTTTCTCCCAGTCCCTTCTTTGTATCTGACAAGTCTTCTCTGGGAGGCACAGCTTCCTCGGCCCCTTGTCGCTCACCTTCGGTTGTGTGTACACAGCGCATTTGCAGCTTCCCTCACCCAGTCAAAGGCCCCTTTAGTTCAGATTTGTGGTTTCTTTGGCAGTACACTGCTCTCAAATATTTAAGAGCCTTCTCCGTTTGTTTCCAGTGGGTTCCACGTTCCATGTGCCAGTAACCACACCCACATTTTTACATACCTAATTTGCAAGTCTCCAGTAGCTCTTTGTTTTCTCAACTCGCTGCCTTTTTCTCTCCAGTTGATGGTGGCTAACTGAAGCTTATCTGTAATGACAGATGGGAAAACCTCACTTTTAAAACTTTCCCTGCCTTTAGTACTATAATCAACTAAAAGTTTTTGTTGAATTTTTGGTACTTAAATTCTCTGTAAAATTCTTTTGTGTACAGTTTGGGGCTAGAGACAACTTGCTTCTTCTGTAGGAATCCACATTTCTAGATCCTCTTTATTTCTTCTCATTTGTGTCTTTGAACCAGCCAATTCTTGCTGTAATTTGTCTTTATTTTTGTAATCCCTTGCCAAGCCTAGCCAACGGCTGTTAACATACATTAGTATGTTCTACCTCTGTGTTCTACCTCTTATGCAGGAGGTCATGGTTACCAGATGTATGATCTGCCTTCCGTGTTCTGATATGCAACAGTTTCACCAAATGTTTTACTACTACATTACATGTATTTTTCTTTATCTCCACCAGGATTATTTTTATCATACATATCGAGTTCTTTATTATAGTAGAGCCCCCATTTATAAAATTAATGTCTGTGTTAGTAAGAATAGATGAGGTTATACTGTAGTGATGAATTAACCATAGACTCTAAGTGGCTTAGCATAACACAGCTTCATTTCTCATTCCCACGAAATGTACAAGTTACAAGAGAACTCTCCTCCATACAATCATTCAGGGAACTAGGCTATTGGTGGCTGTACTGTCTTTAACCTTATGTTCACAGCCTGGGGCTTCCTAGGTGGCCAGGTCAAGAGAAACTTACAATCGTACTTAGATTTCTGATTTGAAATGGCACATGCACTCCTTCTCACAGCTGTAGTCCACAGATAAATACATGGCCCTGCCCTAATGGCAAGGGAGCCTGGAGAATATTTACATGTGCCTAGGAAGGAGAGGAAACCCAAATACTGAGGGACCAGTCATTTCTATCTCCATGTATTTTTTTAAAGATTTTATTTATTTTTTTTAGAGAGAGGAGAAGGGAGGGAGAAAGTCAGCGAGAAAGCAATGTATGGTTGCCTCTCACATGGCCCTCACTGGGGACCTGGCCCGCAACCCAGGCATGTGCCCCAACTGGGAATTGAACTGGGACCCTTTGGTTTCCCAGCCCGCGCTCAATCCACTGAGCTACACCAGCCAGGTTATCTCCATGTATTTTTAATGTTCAGATAAACATGGAAACATAGATAAGCCATGGTAACAATTTTTAATCACCATAACAGAAAAACATTTGCCAAATAAAGTATTGGTTCATAGCATGAAGGTATTTGGGAAGCAGGATTTTCATTTGTTTCTTCAATTATGAAAATACCTAGTGACTGACAAACTATAAAAGATAGTTATAGAACAATTTAATGGGCTATTAATTTTAAAAAATCTCCCTCAGAACTAATGACATGACATGGGAAACATTATTGAACAGAAACAAAATCACGAGCAGCAAATAGAAGTGAGGCTGGAAAAAATAGAGGAACAGAGATGAGTAAAAAGGGAAAATGAAAGAGTAAAAACATATAAAAACTTTCAGGAAAGATTTAAAGTGTTATAAAACATAAGGTATTACTTTTAAAAAAGATAATTAGGAGTTCATAGAAAGGATTGCCTTTTAGCCTCAAGACTTTAGTATAGCTAAGATATCAAGGTTCAGTAAAATTAGAAGCATCCTGAATGATTCTCAGAAATTATCATTCCCTAGCACCTAGGTCAAGAATAAAAGTTGTAAGCATTTTGATGAGAAAGTGATCACACAGATAATAAACTGGACCCTCCACCAATCACGGTACAAAGGGTGGTGGTAGCCCTTCTTAGTTAATGGACACTATCCACTGTTCTACCACTTCACTCAGGACGTTTAAGAGAAGCAGGAACTAGAACCCCTTACAGATTAAAACCATTGGGACTTCATCAGGCAGGCGACACACTTGAAATTAAATATTTGCAAGAAATTTTTCAAACAGGAGTTAAAATCCTTACTTGCTACATAAATAACTCATTCAAACTGATAATGTGTAGGGATCCATAAAGTCTTTCTGTCGAGAGTCAGAGAGTAAAAATTTTAGGCTTGATGGTCATATAATCTCTGTCGTAACTGCTCACCCCTCTGCTACTCTAGCAAGAAAAAACATAAACTATGTGGCACATAAATGAATGGGCCTGGTATGCCTCAATGAAACTTCATTTACGAAAATAAGTAGCAAGCAGGATTGACCTGCAGCCCATAATTTGCCAACCATGCTCAAATAGATATAAGGGAAAAATGTAGCAAATTTTTAAAATAAACTGGTCAAAACAATGACAACAAAAATTCAACCTTACTAATAATCAAGGAAATGCAAAGAATGCAATGAAATTCTATTTTTTTCTACAACATTATGAAATCAAATAACATGGTAACATGACCAGAAGGAGGGAGAATATATTGACAGAAACTTCACAAACTTTCTGGAGGTGAAATACATATATGTATGAATAGACACACATATACATAGAATTATAATGAATATTTCTTACTAAGAATGTGTTGTGTTTGGTTTGAATTTTAAGCTCCAATTAGCCCAAAAGCTATTTATAAATGAATCAGGAACAGGACAATACTTCTGAGAGGCCATCAAAATGGTTTGTTTAGTAATATATGTGCACTTTCCTAGCCCCTTTATTTATGTGGAGAACAAAGTAAACAGTGGAAAAAGTTGTACAACTTCTCCACTGGTTCTAGGACATATTGACATTGACACCATTAGGTCTCCTATTCAAGTCTTCTTTATCACCTTCCTTCATCCCATAGATTGAGCAGCTTTCTAAAGAGATTACATTAAGCAACAGCAAGAAGCATCTACTTCTAACCATAGGGACATTCTATTCTCTCTGGAGGGTCCTGCTATTCTGATTTGTACATAGGACCAATAATTCTTGCATAGAAATATCTCCCAAGCACTATGAACCGTAAGTAAAATAATTAAAAGTCTTGTTGCTGCTAAAAAGTGAAGATTCCACTAAGAAGTAAAATTCATTTCTATTTTGTTCTCACCTAGTATAAATAAACTGAAACACAGATATATAAACAGTCTCGGAACTAATATATCCATTTTATTCTTTTTGAAATTATATTTTTCTCCCTAGTCACAAAAGTAACCATGGATCGCTGCCCAGTGTTACAAAGAAAAAATTAAGAAGAAATGGTCATGCATAGTGCCAGTACTTAGAGATATCCACAGTTGGTGTCCTGAATTATATTCCCCCAGATTTCGTGTGTGTTTACCAAACTAGGTCTGTTAAACAAGTCTTGTTTTTTTAAATTTGGTATATTTCAAATACTTAAAATAATATGAACAATTTTAATGTACATAAGTAAAAATGAGCTTTTTCACTTTTAACCACATCACATACCACTAGGAACTATGTAGCATTAATCATTTAGGCAACTTTTTACTGATGTATATTTAGGCTGCAAATTATTTTCACAATTAAATACTCTAACATGAACATTTCAGTAGACATATTTGAGCTTGCTCTAGCATTTCCCTTCAGGTAAATTCATAGAAATGCAATTTTTATGTGGAAGAGTACCTAAGTTTAACATAGTTTTGCATGATATTAATAAATTAAGTATTTATTGTTAACCTAAGTTTAACATAGTTTTGCATGATATTAATAAATTATCCTCTAGAAGAGGTGTAATGATGTACTCTATCCCTAGGTGTCCAATATGAGCATGTTAAATAAAATGATATCTTCACAGACTAAAGCACTATGCTGCAAAAATTAATGACAAGGACAAATATGTATAGGACTGTATCAAGTAAAACAGGATACAAGATATAATACAGCATAACATTGATGTGATTTATTACTATATAAATTATATAATATAAATGGTGATTTATATATATATAAGATTATAATATATTGTTTTATATACACATACATATGACAAGAACTACCACAATTGAGGGGAAGGATTAAAGGCAACTTTAAAATAGTTTTTAAATTTCTAGAATTTGTGCATATTTTAGTTTTAATCTGAAAAACAATATGTTAAAAGAATATTGAAAATCACAAAGCTAACGAAATGTCTTAACTTATTTTGTAGCTCTCCTGGTACTACACATACAATTATAAAACAGAAAACCCCTAATGTGCCCCAATCCAGAATATTTAAACATACCAGACTGAAATATTTTTTCAAAAAATTAACTTACTTTAACTCATGAAAGTCTTCATACCTGAGAAGCAGGAAAAAAACCTTTCTCTTCGCAACTGAGAAAATAAATCAGAGCAAAACCATGAGTCCCTGAGAACAGAGAGGAAACTAGCTCTTAGAATGAGCTCGGTGTCCCTGGCTGCAGGCATTTTGGAAAGTATTTTGAAGGGGAACAAACTATTAATAAAGACTCAATACTTACAGTGACCTTTGAGCAATTCCAGATGTACACATGGAGATTTTTCCACAAATAATAAAGAAAGGCCAGCTACAAGAAGTGACAGTTGAACAGGCTTGCAGAAGGCTAGAATTACATGGGACACAGAAAAGAGACTCAGCAGAAATGAAACAACACAGAAATAGTCCAGACCCTTGACCAAACAACTGGAGATTTATTCTCTTATATGAGTTTTTAACCTTAGTGAGGAGGAAATAGACAGTATTTTACATTTTTGGCCATGATTATCGTTTAATCAGTTTATAGTAAAGTTATTCTCTATCTTATCACTATGCTAAGTCTTTTTTTCAGAGTAACTCATTGAATCCTCAGTAGAGACTATTATTCACATTTTATAATTAGAAAACTGAGGTACAGAAACAGGTAGCTTGGCTGAGATTATGAATGTAGAACAGCGGTCAGCAACCTTTTACTTAAAGGGCCAGAGCACAATATCGGACCTTCTGGTTATAAGACCTCAGTCACAAGTACTCCACTCTGTTGCTCAGTGCAAAAGTCCTCAGGTGACCGTGGCTGGGTGGCAGGTCCACTGGCCGTGCTTTGCCAATTTCTGATCTATCAATACACCCCCTCCCCCTACAGTCACCACACTGTTGTCCATGTCCATGAGTCCTTTTTCCTTTTATTCTATCCCTCTACCCCCTAACTGCCTCCCCAATGGCTGTCATCCTGCTCTCTATGAGCTTGTATCCATTCTGTTTGTTAGTTCAGTTTGTCCATTAGATTCCTCATATAAGTGAAATCAATCATATGGTATATTTCTTTCTCTGACTGACTTAGTTCACTTAGCACAATGTTCTTCAGGTCCATCCATACTGTCAAAGGGGTAAATTTTTCATTTTTATTTTTTTATTATGGCCATTTTTATTCCATTGTGTGTATGTCCCATAGTTGTTTTAGCCATTCCTTTTCAGATATAGAAATATTTAATTTAACAAATTCTATTGTCTCTATATATTTTTTCTTAATTTCAAAACCATCATCAATTAGTGAATTTATCTCATAAGTATAATACTATTGGGCAATATAACTGAACACATTTTAAGTTGTTTAAAATTCAGAGTGGAAAGAAAAATATATTTGAATAACATTTCATTTTCCTTGAGTTTATAACATAGCATTGAACAATAATCAATAGTTTGAGTTAGTTATTTGACTTTTTAATAGTAGATCTTCAACAGAATTTGAGAGCCACATCCATGAGTCCAGAATGAATCATGATTATATAAAGTTGCTAAAATACTTGAGAAATTACATGATCTGTGGGAAGGAGAAAAATGGTCAAAATGTTTAAACCCTCAATTTTAATGTTACTATGGCCCAGTTCTCTTTAAATCTAAATTTTCCATAGGAAAGTGGCAATCATACCACCTGTTAACTCACCAGAGTTATTATAAAAGTTATATAAAAAATTCACAGTTACCCTTTAGATTTAAAACATTGTATTTATTAAAGTATTCTTCTAAGACTTACAATCTCTTTTTTTACAAAGAAAAATATCTTTGTTTTGTTCAGAATCTTTGCCAGCCTGTCCAAAAGAGTAAACTCAGAATCCTGTTACTATTTTATTTTTCAGAGCCTTTAAAATTTCCTTACCATTAATAATCACCACCATTTCTAAATATTCTGTTTACTAAGATTCCTAATCAATTTCTCAAGGACTAAAGAATAAATAATAATAACATTTAAAGAACACAAGTTATTTATACGGTAAAGAGTTTATAGAAACCAATTGACTCAAATTTTGGCTAGGTTTCTAAGAAATAACATAAGAACACTATAATAGATTGTGTTATTTTTCAAAAATGTTTGCAGCCCATCTCCCGGGAAAGATTATACTCCCTCACTTCACTGATGTCAACACTGGTCATGGAACTTGTGAAAAGTCAGCAAAAGTGACGTGAGCCACTTTGCAAGCAGAAATTTTAAGAGCCACTGTGTAGCCTGCCAATTTCTTTTTTTCCTGTTTTGTAAGACCAGAATATTCCAGGCAAGGGCTGATCCATCAACCAGGGGCCTTGAATGAGCACAACACGGGGCAGCAATGAGACTGACCTGTGAGACTATGCTGAATGCTTGAGAAACGGGATTTTGTTCCTAGGAGTCACTGTTGTTTCGGGTCATGTGTTACCACGCCATAACCTAGGCTATCCTGAGTGACTAACCAGAGCGTGCCAAAGTCTGGATACCCTCTATATTTGTCACTTTAATTAAAATAGCTCATATAAAGATGGCTGCAGCATAAAACATCTCATTTATTCAGAAAGAAGCAAACATTTCAATGTTTCCTGTATGTTAACACAGTCCAAAAAAAAAGGTAAGATAAAGTTTTGTCTGCACTAAGCCACAAAACGTTGAATTCAGGATACGAAGGGATTCTAGAGTTACTGACAAAGTAGGAAAGCACATCGCCAGAGAATCACATCTCGAATCAATGTCGGCCATTATTTGGTGATTATTAAAACCCGAGAAAATAGGGATCTCACCATCTTACTCTGTAATCACTTTTTATTTTTTTATTCTCCAAACAACTTCAAAATTGTTTTCAATGCCAAAATAAATGATTCTCAAAGTGTATTACAAAAATTCAATAGTTTTATAAATCCTAAAACTAATATTAAATATAACATTTCCTTGTCAAGAAGCTAGGTCTTAATATTACACAGGCTTTATCAGGGTTTCTGTTATAATAAAAAGTAAATTGTATCATCCATATTTAAAACATAAAATCTCAATATCTGGATCAAAACATGAAACATATGATTTCAGGGATAACATTGGATTTGCTTTGCAATTTTAAGAAATTACCAACAAAGTACCAGGGATACCCTGCCCTCTACTGTCAGAATTATAATTTTGCATGTTTAGTTAAATCATTTAAAATCCAAGATTTTTCCCTTCACGTTCTGGTATTTAAACATTCTGTTTCTATTCTATTTGCTGTTTATAAGAAAATTTAACATGTATGTTTCACTGAAACATTAAAGTTAATTAATCTTTTTATGCCGCACCTGAATAAAGAAACCTAGAATGCTTTAAGGCTAATCAGTCATTTTATTACAGTCTCTTGTTGTTCTATACTAATTTCTCTTTATTTTCACCCAGTCAATTAGAAAATGTGATTATATCGTGGGTAAATGTTTGCTTACAGCCACACATATTTTCTGAAGATAATTTTCCCCTGCCTTCCAGCTTCCACTGTTGGTGCCACTCACCTCTCTACACAACCTGGCTCTCCTGGCTCCACGTTGCAGCTTTCCAGTACGTTGTCCTGGTAACAACCTCAAGTCTCGTCAAAACTTTATCGATGTTGATTTGGGAAGTTTTGAAGAGTTTTGGGGAAATAACACTTTTTCGCTTGCTTTCTGTTTCACTTGTGTTGTCAGGTTTTCAATTATACGGGGCGGAGCAAAAGTAGAGTTACAGCTGTGAGCACGTGTGAAGCACAGAGTTTATTCCTGCATTATTATTTAGTAATTACTGCATTATCCTCTGCACAGACAACTGTAAACTTACTTCGTTGTAGTTTGTTTCTCTGTGTATATATCATTTGTTAAAGTTGCCACAATTTTTCTATAATGTGATCTCTAAAAGTCAGCTTAAATATGTGCAGACTGAAAATACATAGCCTACATCATCTGTATTTATGTCAGTGAAGAAGAAGCATGTTCATGCATCACCATTTAGTATGTTATATCATTTGGGTATTCTCGATTATTGATGGTTGGTTTGTACAGTAATAATCTAAATCTTTAAAAACACGTACATCTATTTGTCACAGAAAAAATGAAGTGCTTCCCCAGTGTATTATATGTGCTTATTTGAAAATGGCATGCACGTTCCATTATCAATGTTATCATTAACTAACAGTGAAACATATTTTTATTTTTAGGAAAATAAATTTAAATAGAATATACAGAATGGATTTTACCTATATTCTGAAGTGCACAGGCCACCTGGTGTCACAAAGGGTCTTGGAACTCCTACGTAGGCAGGCTTTGTTCTGACCAGTTATCTTACAGTAGGTACCAACTTTGGACACTCTACAAATTTTCAGAGCCTTTTATAGAAGTCAAGAAATAAGCCTAAAAATAATGCACACAAAGCATTACTGCTTTCAATGAACAAATATGGTGCTAATCAAACAATATTATTTCCCAATTGATATGATGCACAAATGAGGTAGGTGAAATGTTAGCATTGGTCAAATAATTCAATAATTAATTAATTAATATATTCAATATAATTGATTCAATATATTTTTTTATTTCTATAATGAGCTTGGTATTATATTAGGTGCTGATGATAGAGCCATGAAAGGGTAGACCTGGTCTGAGGTCATAGGTTGTAAAATCTATTACAGAAAACTAACAATTACCAAGCCAGTCCAGTAAAGTGTGACAAGTGCCACTATAGGAAAAGTACCGCACACCATGTGAGTCCTTAATATCAGAAACATCTTGAAAAGACTCAGGCTTTTATGATTTGGCTTAAGATTACACCGTAGACAGAACCTTGAAAAGCATCTGTTTTATTTCTCAGTCCTGAAAATCACATCGTAACTCATTTGTTCTCCCTGCATTATTTGAAATCCTAGATGGCCACTAAAAACAGCTCATAAAAAATTAAAACTTATTAAAAATGTTAGTGAAGATTTACAAACAAAGCTTGGCAGAGATAGTTGCAAGTCAATACAATTTTGAAAGGGCATCTCCCATGATGGATAGGTTCACTCCTAGTGCAGATTATTGGAGACTTGGTAAATCATACATTTATATCTGGTTTCTCTGAAATCAAGACAGAGTGAGAACACAGCAACTAAAAATAGGTAGGAGATGATATATGAACCAAATATACTTTTAAAGGGGACTGTACTAGTTGAAAAGTAATTTGGTGAGACATGGTTTTGTACAAATTTGAAAAGCATCATATGATACAAGGTTACCATAATTAGAGACTCATTCAAATGGAGGCTCCATTTTAAGCATGATGAACCAATACGCATCATCTTGCAATGAAGTTAGACGATCCTTTTCTTTTTCTTTGCTTTCTCTTAACACAGGGAGGTTAAGGTAGCAAGGAACAGTGCATATATATTCTTGGAGGTATGCATGGATGTGTCTGGGAGATCACCAAGTCAGAGTGAAAACAGCTCCCATCCTGGCACATTAGATTGACCTAACTATATAAAATTGAACATCTTAAATAAATTATGTAGAATACATACATCTGTATGAAATTTAGTGACTGGATACATAACTACATGGTAGACTTGTATTTGGCTCTGGCCATGTCTATAGTTGTGTTGTTTTCTTAGGAATATATGATCATAGATTATTTGGGTGTATTTCAGGAGATCTGAACCAATGGCTACTAGAAGGAGCACCCAGCTAGAACAGAGCACCCAGCCTAGATTTGATGATCCCTTCTCCACAGAGTCCATGAGTGAGGACAAGGCACTGAACCTCTGGGCTATTGGCCACAGGGTCCAAATACCTAAACTGGGATCTCTGAAGACCTTAATACTCTCCCATTCTGTGTTTCTGTGTGGTTTTTCTTGTTCATTGAGTCTCAAGAGCACAGGAAATTCACCTGTAAAGTGTGTAATCCCCCCAGTGGTTAATTCACTGCCAGCGCACATTCAAGAAATTTATAAGGTTGGTGGCAACTGGGAATGGTGGATCGTGACCAATGAAAGATACACACATCGAAATATCTATCCTTAATAATGTTTTATATTACTTAATCCTCTAATGTTTATTTTGTGTAAAATGATTTCATCTCAGACTAAAGTTTATATTGCAGGCACATCATATTCTAACTCTGCTATCCAGATAGTAAATTCTCAGAAACTTCTTGATTAAAATCTAAACTTGCTTTAAAAATATTAAAGTAATTATTTGGCACATAGAGTTTTTACCCACTTTATTTCAGATAAAACTCTGAAGTGAATTTCTTAAATATAAAATAGGAATGTAAATGATATTTCTCACTTTTATTCTTACAACAATTACTGGAAAAGAAAGGTTTTAAAAAAAGAGAGAGTCAAACATTTAACTGCAAAACAAAAGAGAGAAACACTTTTGTTTTATTAACACACAATCTTACCCATCATTTTTATGTTAAACATTTATCATTAGTAAGTTGGCTCTTGAATTATTGGCAAGGAAATTTTTCATGAGAGAAATAGCCTTTAAAATAAATCCATATAAAAGTGCATGGATAAAGAAGTAGGAGACAACTCCCAGAGGAGGGAGCTGCCTGGATTCTTAAAGATGAATATAAAGCATCTTCTCTCATTTCACCTCTTTCCTGAGGGCCAGATTGTTCCATGAACTGAACCCATTCCAACCTGAATATATTTAATATGAAAAACATTATAGTAAATGTAAACAAGGCCACATTCTGCTACCAGGAAAATTTTAAAACAGATAATCATCCTCACGAAAATAGTCATAAGCCCTGGCCTGTGGCCTATGCTTGATTGAATTTATAATATATGCTACTCAAAATAATGCCATACAATTTTATCAAAACTTAACACTCATTACTCCAATGGCTTTTAACTTTTTACTGGTTCCCATAAAAATATTTTCTACATCATGGACAACTGTATGCATATATGTATCTATGTATACATGCATATGCATATACATGTTATATATTTAAATATGTAGAAATTATAAAATAGGAAAAAGTTTCATATAACAATACCTACTCTCACTGCATGCTATACACTGTAGTATTTTTATGTTCTCTTCTATTTCCTTTTTAAAAAAGCTGTTTCAGTCCCAGTTAATTGGCTTTGCAACTCAGTACTATATTGTGAAGCAAGGCAAAATAGAAAACAAACAGAAAGGAAATCTTTTCTCTAAGAAAACAAAAGTAGAACAAAAAGAAGGAAAAAGGAAAATGGGGTAGGAGGGGGCAAAGAAAATAATGGCTGAGAATTATAAAGAAAAGAAGTAATAGCAATTGGGAAATGAATATGGCCAAAGAGAAGAAAACATCAACTAGAAAAAGAGAAATTTGCAGAAAATTGTCAGAGCTAATTTTTAGGGTTTGAAAAAATTAAACAATCTTAAATACTTCATCCTAAGTACCTCACAGATTAACCATTACTTTCATTAATGCATAAACTATATCCAAACTACAGGCTAGATGAAAACCAAGATACCCTAGTGATTTCTAAATTATGGCATATTATTTTTTAATGTTATATGGAGAATTTTTTATGATTCACAAATCTTGAATTAAGAACAACTATATATTTCATTCAACAACTCTTATAAATTGAGGGCTTTCATTACAATTTGTAAAATTCAATGTCCTCAACTGCCACTTGGTTCAGAAGATTAGCCAACAGCTGTGCAAAGAGCGTAGATTTCAGAGTCGAAAGACCACGTTTTGTGTTGGAGTTGAGATTTGCCACTCTGTAAAAAGCATAAGTGGCAAAGTATGGCAGAAACACTTTGTAAATCAAATCTCTTAAAGCAATAAAGCTAATCCTCAACCAATTATAGTACCACTATATTCTCATAATGGTTTAGATTTAGAACTGTGCCAGAGGACAGCCTATTTAGAATATGAACCTATTTCTCCTTTTTTTCCCAACCATTGCGGGATCTTTTTACTTAATTCTTCTACTGCAAAATAATCTGTCCAGAAAATCTGACATTTTACTTTGCTTGTTCTTTTTTCAGGAACTCCCTCTTCTGTTCTGTAAGGATTCATTAATTATCATAAAATCTAACACAATAAAAACAAACATTTATTATTAGCTTATACTTTCAAATTAAAGTTAGGACTTAGTGCATTGTATTTCAGTAAAGCAGGTCTTGCTTTTTCTTCCATCAGGCTGAAACTTAGTAAAAAAAATAAAAATAAAGGCACTTTATTGCCTTCAATATTAACTATGTTTAAATTACTCTACTCCTGTAGTTCTCAAGGCTAGTTTTAGATCTGACTCTTCCAAGTAGCCTTAGAAACCTACGAGATGAATCGGTCTCATTTCTCTGCCCTATAATGGGGCTTGGGCATCGATTGTTCTTTAGGACCAGGTGACTCTGCCGGCAGATGAGATTCAGAAGCAGTGCTTTCGTTGTTCCCAGAGGTAAACAAATTACATCTTCTCATTCCAGTGAAAGAGAATCATGACCACGTGAAAGATATTCTAAAAATAATTAATCCCATCTCTGCATCAGTAGCTTTTTTTCTTCTGAATATTCAGGACAACATAGAAATCATTATTTATCCCTTCTTTAAAAAATTAAAAATAAAATCCTTGCTCAATCACACAACCCCTTCTGACCACCACTTCATTTCTGTTTTTCTCGATAGCAAAACTCTTCAAAAAAGGATTTCTACTAGTTGTTTCCAATTTATCTTCTCATTCTCTCTGGAACTTATTCCAGCTGAGCTTTTCCCACTACCACCGCTTCATTGAAGCTTTCATTTGAAAGTCATCATTAACTTGTACGATCCTAAATCAAAGGGTTGGTTCTTGGGTTTCATTTCACTTGACACTTCAGCAGCATTTGGCTGCAGCTGGCAGTAGTTTGATCACTCCCGGATTCCTTACACACTCTTTGCTCAACTTCTAGGATAAAGCTTTCCCTGTGGATATCCCGCCTCAATTCCCTTTGCTGGTTTTTCTTTTACTAACCAAACTCCAACTCCTGATTTGCTCAGTGCTCAGCACCTCTCTTTTCTGTTCTCATTCCCTTTCCAGTTCTCAGTCAGTCTTAGAACTTTAAATATTATCTGTCTATTGAGAACAAAATTCGACCCCCACCTCTCCACTTCTCCCCAGGGTCCTTATACCCGACTGCCTACTTGATATCTCAATTGACTATCTCCCAGCCATTTCAAAATAAATGTGTGTGAAAACAAACTCATTATTATCCCAAACTTGTTTGGTATACTGTCTTCTGCATCTCATCTTTATCATCTTTCCGGCTGTTCAGGCCAAACACCTGGGAATCATCCACTATTACTCATTCTTGCATACCTCACCTTCATTCTTTCAGCAAGTCCTGTTGATTTTGCCTTTACAAATATATCCAAAGCCCAACCATATCCCACCACCTCTACTGCTTCCTCCCTTGTCCACTTACCTCACTTTTCACCTGGGTCATTGCCACACCTTTCTAAAGGAATCTTTTTCTTCACTTACTGTCTATAGCCACATAGAAGCCATGGAAACTTTTAAAGACATGCCATGTTTTGTCTTTCCCTTACTCAAAACAATTTTATATTCTATTTCACCTTGAAGAGACTTCAAAGGATTCATGAGAGTTTGTAACATTCTGTGTAATTTATTTCCTCCTTAAATTCTTTTTTCATTTTGAACAGTATTCTTTTTTGTCCCGTTTTTTAAATTTAATATTGTTGAGCCACAATCGTCTCACCTCTTACACCATTTCTTACCCCTACCCCGTCCCCCGACTCCCACAACCAATCCCCCTCTATTGTCTGTGTCCATGAGTCCTCTATTTGTGTTTCTTTGCTTGTCCCTTCCCTTTCTTTCCCCCATTACCCGCCTCTCCTGTTCCCTCTGGTTACCGTCAGATTGTATTTTATTTCAGTGTCTCTGGTTCTATTTTGCTGGATTGTTTGTTTTGTTGATTACGTTCCACTTATAGATGAGATCAAATATGGTATTTGTCTTTCACTTCCTGGCTTATTTCACTTAGCATAATGCTCTCCAGTTCCATCCACATTGTTGCAAATGGTAGGAGTTCCTTCTTTCTTTCTGATGCTTAGTAAAATTCTTTTCTTACACTTCCCCATCACACATGCTGCCCCAGCCACACTGGCCTCCATGCTGTTCTTACAAACCACAGACATGATTTGACATCACAGCCTACACTCCCCCCAGTATACTCATGTATCTCTAATGGCTTTTTCCTCAGTTCCTTCAGGTATTACTTGCAGTTTTATCTGATCAAATTATTTTAAAATATAATACCTCTAATAATATCTATAAATATTTTCTCAATAGCTGCTCTACAACAGTTATTAAATTTTCACCATCTGATAAAATGTAGATTTAATTGTGTGACTCTCACTTGGACGTAAACTGCATGAGGCTAGAAATTTTTTGTTTTATTTTGTTTTTTTGCTTCATTAAGGCTTTAATTACTTTTTTCCAGATTTATTTAGGTATAATTGACAAAGCAACTTGTAAAATATTTAATGTGTGCAATGTGGTGAAATGATTTATGTATACATTTGAAAGGAGTCCCCATATCAACTTAATTAATACCACCATCACCTCAAGTATTTACTTTTTGTGTGAGAACATTTAAATTCTACTCTCTTAGAAAACTTTAATTATACAATGCAGTATTATAACCTATAGTCACTATGTTATATATTAGTTCTTCATAACTTATTCATCTTATAAATGAAATTGTGTACCCTTTTACACACTTCCCCCTGTTTTCACTGCCCCCAAAACCCTGGGAACCACTTTCCTACTTACTCTGTTTGAGTATGAGTCTAACTTTTTTTTTTTCTTTTATTTCACACACAAGACTAGTCTTTTTTTGTTTGTTTGTTTTTTCAAAAACACAGTTCTTAGTTTCACTGATCTTTTAAAACTATTGTGTTCTTCAGCCCTGGCTGGTGTAGCTCAGTGGATTGAGCGCAGCCTGGGAACCAAAGGGTCCCAGTTCGATTCCCAGTCAGGGCACATGCCTGGGTTACAGGCCAGGTCCCCAGTGAGGGCCATGTGAGGAGCAACCATACATTGCTGTTTCTCTCCCTTTCTGTCTCCCTCCCTTCCCCTCTCTCTAAAGATAAATAAATAAAATCTTAAAAAAAAAAAAACTATTGTGTTCTTAGTCTCTATTATTCCAACTCTGATCTTTATGTCCTTCCTTCTACTAAGTTTGGACTCAGTTAGTTCTTCTCCTTTTGGTTTCTTTAGGTGTGAGGTTAGGTTGTTTATTTAAGATCTTTCTTTTTATGATGGTATTTATTCTATAAACTTTCCTTTTAGAATTGATTTGCTACAACATATATGTTTTAGTATGTTGTGTTTTCATTTTCATTTGTCAGAGATTATTTTTGAGATTTATTTTGATTTCTTCTTTGGTACATTTATAGTTCAGGAGCAAGTTGTTTAACCCCCACGTGTTTGTGAGTTTTTCAGTTTTTTTCTTATAATTGATTTCTAGTTTTGTACCACTGTGGTAAAAAAAAAGACACTTTATATGATTTCAATCATCTTAAACTTATTGACTTGTTTTGTGGTGTGACATGTTCTATCCTAGAGGAAAGTCCACGTGCATTGGAGAAGAATGTGCATTTTGCTGCCGTTGGATGGAAGGTTCTATGAATATTCAGTATGTTAAGTCCCTGTGAGTTAATGTGTAGATCAAGTCCAATGTTCCCTTATTGATTTTCTGACTGGATAATATATCCATTGTTGAAAGTGGGGTATCAAAGTCCCGTATTATTATTGTATCACTCTCTATTTCTCCCTTCAACTGTGTTAATATTTACTTTCTATATTAGATGCTTTTGTGTTGCATGCATAAATATTTACAAATACTGTATGCCCTCTTGATGAACTGACCTCTTTCTCAGATAAGGACCATCTGGTCTTTAATAACAGTCTTTGATTTAAACTATGTTTTATCTGATATAGTACGCTACCCCTGCCTTACTTTGGTTTTAATTTGCATGGAATATCTTTAACTTACCTTTATTTTCAGATATGTGTCACCTTAAAGCTGAAGTGAGTCTCTTATAGGCTCAAGCCAGCGGTAGGACTTAAAGTGAGAGATTGTCTCAGCTTTTTCTACCCATTTCAATGTGGGCATTTTCTCATTCACCTGACGTGTGGGAGTCCCTCAGCTCATTTCCAGATTTTTTTCACAGGCAATTGCTGCCTTTATAGCTGTACATTTGGTGTATCCATGGGATTAGGGAGATTCAAGAGCTTCTATGTCACTTTCTTAGTCCAATCAGCTTGTTTTATTGTTTGAACAGCATTAATCCAAGTGCTTAGAATTATTTTGGGAACATTGTTGCTACTCAATATTTATATGTTTAATAAATCAATGAAAAGCTTTAACTTTGTGGTGGATACTTTACTTTAAAAATTTGTACCTAATCTGTAAATTAATCATTTCTCAATCTTCTCCCAGTTCTAAAATTCCCTGACTTCAACACCAACACGTGCTCACTCTGTTTGATGACTCCTTTTTGATTTACTAAAGCCAAGTTAGTTCATTGCCCCCGCTTTGCTCCTTTAGCACTCTCTTCTTGCTTGTATTAATATCTGTCACAATATTTTCCCCAAAATTAGACCAAGAGTTCATCAAGGGTATGTTTTTATCTGCTGCTTCACATTCTTGCCATACTGTTACCATGGTGTCTGGCACTCACAGCGTTACGTTTTCAATAAATATTTACTGGATGAGTGACTGAGACTTGTATAAAATAATGATTTGGGGATTGGAGAGGAGAGAATGTTTCTTTTACATTTTAAAACATCTAGCAGAAGAGTATAAACTGGAGAGAATAAGTGTATAGTGAGTCATCGAAGAGCTTCATTTTTTATAATTTTTTACTGTTGTTTGAATACAGTTGTCTCTATTTCGCCCCCCACCACCACTTTCCCCTGCACCACCCACCCCCACTTCCCACCCTCAATCCTACCCCCTTTGGCTTTGTCCACGTGTTCTTTATACATGTTCCTTGATGAACCTTTCCTCCCCACCCCCACCCACCATTATTCCCTCTTCACTCCCCTCTGGTTACTGTTTGTTTGTTCTTTATTTCAATGTCTCTGGTTATATTTTGCTTGCTTGTGTGTTTTGTTGATTAGGCTCCACTTATAGGTGAGATCATATGGTATTTGTCTTTCACTGCCTGGCTTACTTCATGAAAGCTTTCTTCACTATTTGCGCTATTCCACAGTCTTGAAAGCCAACACATGGTCAGCAGGGGTTTTTTTTTCTTTTCTCTTCTATGATGTTTCTTTTTTGGTGAAATTCAAAAGTCATCATTTGGGAATGTCATCTATAGGGAAATTAGAAGTTTCATTTAAAAGGGCAGAAGCGTATTTAAGTCTGTCCAGATAAGTTAGAACTGATCTGAAAACTTTTCAGAAATAAATGTTGCCTGAATTCTTCCTTTTTAGGTTTTGTTTCAATATTAAAAAAAAAAAAAAACTAGGAAACAGCTACTATTTTAACTGCAGACTCTAAACCACAATATTTAAAGAAAACAATGAGGAAGACATAACTTTGCATAATAAAACAAATTTTAAAGAACATTTGTTAGGTTTACTTGTCTAATAATAAGGAAATGGCAAAAATTATGTATTGTTTAATTGGGCATGTATATTATGAACTCATACATGACTATGATTGCAATTCAAAACATTGTTCTGTTACAAAAGTGAGGCTGAAACATGTTTAAAGTTTGTCATCATTTCCTTCCCCAAACGTATTTGTTATGCATACAGAATATACTAAAGTCATTCACAGTACATATTTTCTCCTCTTTGAAAATGAAATATCTCACATTCGCTAAATTGGAGTTCTCTAGTTTATTTTATTTTGTTAGCTTTGCATAACTAAAATAGTGACTCACCTTATTATATGCTTTAGATATATTCAAAAAGTAGAAAAACTAATTATAATATTAATAATACCCATATCTAAACATATTTTCATTTAAAGATCAACCTTATTAGAGTTTGTTTCTTATTTGCTCTCAAAGTCAAAAGAAAGCTGAGGCTCTCTTCTGATAGCAATTTTTCTTCACATCCAGAACAGTCATCATTACTTTTCATTGGAAGACTTGATTATCTATACTACTAAAATAAATATTTTCTGAATTTTCCAAAGTGATGAATTGCTATTACATATGTGATTTCATCTAAATACCTCAGTCATTTTAGTGGTAAAAGCAGAGGGCTCTGGGAACTGCCTTGACGGGATCTTCCAAGACAAGGCCCATACTCCGTCAGATGCGTGGGCATCCTATAATCCTTCATCAGGTAGTTTCTCTCCCCATGTATCAAGTGCTGTGCTTTGTACAGAGGTATTAAGGATCAAAGTCCTTGTTTTTTCCATGAAAAATTAACAGCAAAGGTAATTAAAATGCAATAAATGCTTACTAAGATATAAAAAGTGTGCTGTGCAGAAGGATGCAGGCTTTGTAGGGACTGAAATTTACTCAATTTGAGAGACCCCCTTTGTGAAAAAAAATAAACTTACAAATGTATGATGAGGCATAGATATGAATATTTCAAGTGAAAAATAAACCAAAACATTGCAAATTTTAAAAAGCTGAAAATATTACAAACTTCACAAGATAATTAATTCAGTCTTCTCTCTAGTATTAGTATTGAAATTATTTTAGTATTGATATAGAAAACTTTTATATTTGCAACTTTTTATTGGTTATGTTATAAAATGTTTAAAATTATCTAATTTGGGAAACTTTTAGAAAATTACTTTTATATAAATAAGATGTTAGGCATTTCAGCTATTTTTATATATTAACTCTCTCACATGCTCTGAATGGACAAGACTTATTACCATTTTGTCACTGACATCTTCAGTGCTTTGATGTCATTCGGTGTTACTTGTTCTCCTCATCAAAGTCAACAATCATGTCCAATCAGCAAAAAATGTAAGTATTTTTCCAGTGGGTTCATATGATGCATTCTTTTTTCATTACTTTTATTAACTAACAATTCTATAGCTATTCATTCCTTTTCCCTGGAAAATCTTTCTCTCTTAAAAAGTTACTATTTTAGGTACAGTTTCAGCTTGAAACTACAACTCGCTTCTCATTGTCAAAATGTTTTTAATTAGTTTTATTACTCCAATTTCTTATAATACATTTCTGCTTTTGTTTGCATATTTTATTAATTTTTGTGAATAGCCCTCATTAAAAAAAAAGTAAATGATCCAATGAGTCTAGAATTTCACACTTGTCTCCTGGTTTGCAGGTTTTTAAACTTGGACTGAACCTACATCAGAGGCTCTTCCCAAGTCTTCAGCCTTCCAACAGTGGATTTGGGACTTCTCAACCTCCATCACTGCATGAGCCGACTCCTTACAATCTCTCTATTTCAATAGATGCACATAAACGTACACACATGGATTCATCTATCCGTATCTTCTGTTGTTCTGTTTCTTTGGAGAAGCTGACTAATACACTGATATAAACAAGATAAAGAATTCCATAAAGCAGCTAAGAAGAAAACGTTTAAATTAGTATTAATACTTATTCAGAATTGGATGTTTAAGTTGGTCAACTTTACAGATGAGGAACATGAAATGCAGTGAGGTGAAACATATTCCCAAAGACATACAGCAAATCAGTGGTAGACTCAATCATCAGGAGCAGAACTTTTCTGAATGCTAGTTGAGTGTTCTACCCTTTACACTTGATTCTTTTCACATGTCAGTGGTTTAACATGTGAGATGATTTCTGAAGTTAACACACATTCCTCACTTCATATAAGGTACACTGATTCTTTCCTTACAATGAGTACGCTCAGCTGAATAAGACAGGTCCATTAGCTAAACAGGGGGCACATTTATGCTTTAGAGATGCCATGGCAATATAGGGACAGGAGAGATGAACAAATGCCTCTGGCTCACATGTGTGGTCAGTCAGAGAGAATCCTCTGTAGCTTATCCCATGGTGGGAAGGGAAAAATGCTGAGCTGGTGCCGAGATACTCACAACAAGGAGGGTTGGGGCCTGCGGGAGAAATGCCAAGGCCTACTGGGAGGCATTATCACTTTTTTATTGTATTTTTTTTTCATTACCATTTAGTTCCCATATATCCCCTTTGCCCAGCAGTAACCACTCTGTTGTCCATGTCCATAGGTCCATGAGTCCTTTTTCCTTTTAACTCAATCCCTCCACCCCCTAACCTCCTTCCCTTGTAACTGTCATCCTGCTCTCTATCCGTGAATCTGTCTCTATTTTCCTTGTTTGTTCATTTTGTTCATTAGATTCCACATGTGAGTGAATCATTTGTTACTTATGTTTCTCAGCCTGGCTTATTTCATTTACCATAATGTTCTTCAGGTCCATCCATATAGTCGCAATAAGTGAACTTTTCTTCTTACAGAGAAGAAAAACATTTCTTCTCCGTAAGAGAAGTATAAACAAGGGACATTTACAGAGTGGATTACTACTTGGAGGCATTATCTTTGTAGCCTCTTTAAATCACCCAATCTCCAGAGAGGGCTCTGGTAACCTGAATTTGACATAAACAAAGCTGTCACTGCCACCAATAGGGGCATAGAATTATGCTTCAAGAAACTTCCCCTAAATATTCTCATTTTAGGTCCTTGCTGTCCACCAACTGCTTTTGGTAAATTTCACAACTACCCTTGTTCAATGTTCACAGCCCTGGAAGTCCCACTCAAAGTTTAATGATACACCAACTTGGCAAAATAAAAGAAACTGTAGATTATTTTTGCTAAACACATCGGTTTGCTACAGAAAAAAAGTGGAAAGAAAAACAAGGCATTGATTCAAATTTTCCTGGTCAACTTCTAAAGCCAGCTGGAAAAAAAATCAAATCAAAGAGTACTTTTAAATTTCTAAGAAAACAAAACAGTCATTTAGTGTTTATTACCACCAATTACAGATTTTAGCCAAATCTATAAGAAAAATTTTACATATATAACTGACAAATTCAAGTTCATTTTTTCCTATTCTATGATTTTGAGCAACATTTTTCTAGTTTATATTATTGTTTATTTATATAGCTGTATATTTTGCTCTGATTAATTTTACAATGGATCCTTGGTCAGCAATATACCTACCACCCATTACAAATGTTCCTATGGGGAAAATCAATCTTTTTGACAATGAAATAAGTGGTGAAAATTTCCATAAACATCTTCTAGTTAAAAGCAAAGATACCTCATTATATGCCTCCACCACATGGAAAAGACCAGAGGGGGCAATATCCTAGTGTTTGCTTTGGATAAATCATGAGATTTTATGAGTCCTTGTATAGATCCATTCCCTGTGTCAGAACCAGCTGCAGTGCCTCCTGTCCATGGACAGGAAGGTCAATAGTCAGGATTGCTTATGTGTAGCATGATTTACTCAATTTTCAGAAAGCTGGGAACCCTAGTATATATTCAACAGGTAGTTATTAGTGACCTAACAATATATTCACTGTGATGCCTCTCTTTGGGGATAAGTGAGGGATAAATTTGGATAGGCTCACAAATGAAATTGAAAGTATAATGTGGGTGGTGGTAAGATATACAAGTACAGAAGCAATTTTATTAGGAAAAAATACACAAATATGAAAAAAACTATACTATATACACAAAAGCTCTGGTTTCTTTATCCAGAAGGAGCTGTGGTTTAAAGGGTATCGGTGACATCTGGATGTTTATTTTCTGACCCACCACTGTCATATAACCACATAGCATAAATAAATACATCAAAAAATTATGGCTTAAAAATTAGACTCTAATCAAAACTTTCCTTTCCATCTGATGCTAACTTTCATCCCTGTCCATCACATCAACCACTTAATGGAACCAGTTCCTTGTCAAATGCCTTGAAAATATGACTGTGGAAATTGATTGCTAAGTGGAATTACAAATTTTTCAAAAGGTATGGGATTTCATGAAGTTCATCAATGTGATTCTGAAAGATTGCTTTTACTATAGGCACAGGAACAAAGAATGCAAATTTAGCTGGCTTACTCAAGTTAACAATCAAAGAAAAAAAATTGACTCAAAAGGAGATGACTATGTATCAAAAAAGATGACTTCAAGAAAAGTTATGAATCTCCCATTTTTTCCAAGATAGCTTTCTAAATAACCATAAAAGTCAAACATGGAGTTACAGCCTGCTTATCTTCAAAAGTATGCCTGAGATCTTTTATTTTGTAATAGCTGCAAACATTGAAAGAATTCAATCTTCTAAGAGTTTATTCTTTTTCTTATTGTGATCCAGGTAACTTAGAACAACCTGACTTCCCAAAAAGCCCTTGTTCTATGTAGATTCTATATTTCATTTCCTCATTCAAAAATAGAAAGTCTTTCTTATAAAAATGAAGTAAGAACAGAAATTTGGTTTCTATCCTGGAAATAGGTTCTTTCAGCTCGAAATCTGAAATATAGAGGAAGGTTAAAGGAAGATACTTGAATTTCAGGGTGAAAGGTGAGGAAAAGAGAGATAGTAGTTTGAAAACTATATTTAGTATAATATTTATCTGAAATTTTACAAAGTAATCAAAAATATTTTCTAATTCCATAATGGTAAACAATAAAACCACAAAAGAAATAAAGCTATGAAATCGTCTTTGTAAGTGATAATATGCATTTGATATTGTGATTTCAAGAAGGTTTATTATTATAATTAGAGAGGAAATGTGAGAATTTTAAAAAAATACATATATGTAGGAAAAGGGAGAAAAACATTGGTCTTTGTGAAAAGGCAAAAAAAATATTTTAAAGGTAAGAGAAAAAATAAATTTGGTCATTTGAAATTTGACCAAATCTATTCACTCTAATCTTTTCCTCTAGTAAAAAAACAAAGGGGCTAATTTAAAGGCAACAGATCTATTTTCACATTCTCTCCCTTCCTGCGTAGATACAGAACTGGGCTCCACAATGGACTCCTTTAATTTAATGACCGAGGATGGCCAGAGGAAGGCAAACACACACATACCTACCCTTTTTGCAAGCTCAAGTTATGTGTAAGAAACCCCAGTGTTTAAGGCAAGTCATGTATTTACATTGGTCTTAACTGTATTTATAAAAACAGAGCAGAGTTCCTCCCCCGATTCTATAATTCATTCTGAGTTCTGGGAGGTCTGTATAAAGGTTAGCTGTCATAATTGTTCATTTATTTGGGAATGTATTTTGACACTTTTATTGGGATCTTGGGATTTTAATATAAGGTTATAAAATTTATTGTTTTCACTAAGGCCTTTAGACATGCTAGGAAATAACACAGGATTTAAGCAACAGAATTTCAAAAGCTAGGACAGGTCTTAGAGATGTCCAGTCTCTTCACTTTCACAAATATGAAAAAGAGCCCTGGAAAACTAGAGCCCCAAACTCACGCCTACAGAGTGATGCTGCAGAGCAAAAAGAAGATTGCGGGTAAGCCCAGGCACCGCACGTGAAACCATTACCCCACCATTTATAACTGCGAGATACTGGGCAAATCACTCAAACCCCAAGGAAGATATTTTGACATGACTAAAATTAAATAATTTACTCATGCATTTCATGTTACCCATCTACAAGATTAGGATGAACTATCTAGCTCTCAGGTTTATTGACAGAAATACAAATAATGGATAAAATGCTTAAAATGTTAACTGTTATTTTTATTCATTAAAAGAAAATTTCAGAAATCCTGAATCTCAATGCTTTGCTCTGAGTGTAGTGTCAGTAAGAGCTTTGAAAGTCTAATTTCTATTTTTTTAAAAAAAAACCTTTGATAAAAATCTCCTGTTTCTTGATACTGTCCTGTACCAATTTCATAATTAGGCCTAGATTATTGTTTGAAAACGATAGGTCTCAATAGCAGGCTCAGAATGCTCCAGTAAAAGTGAGGCAAATTATTCAAGAAATACTATGACTCTAGAATAAAGAGAAGAGAGTTAATTAACATCCAAAAGATTTCTAGAAAATCCTAAAGGAAAGAAATTTGTGTATACTAACTTAGCCAGTTTCTTTGGCACACTTAATTAATAATGCCTATTAACACCTCCACACATTTGTGTCTCTTGGACAACCTCCCCCTGAAAATGACGTGGAAGTGCAGCTAAAGGCACATGTTAACTTAAATATTATGAATAACACTTAAATAATGATTTTAATACTTTTTAAGTGTTAATTAAATAAAATGTCAAGTAAATTCATTTATTTTTACCTTGAAAATCCCCACCCAGGGCCGGGGGGTGGGAAGTGGAACGAGACTGCTGAATCGTATGGAATTTTACCTTGGGGTGATGAAGGTGTTTGGGAACTAGATAGTGGTGATTATTATACAATGTTATGAATATAGCAAATGAATTATTTACTTTAAAATAGTTCCATTTATTATGTGAATTTCAATCTCAATGAATTATCTTTCCAAATGTCACACATGCATAAAAAGTTCAATTCAAAGTTTTACAACCTAAATGTTTCAAGTGTTATATAAGAAACCTATGGAAAGTTTCAGAGTTAAAACGTGTATTACCACAAATATCCAATCATTACATTGTACACCTGAAACTAATATAACATATGTAAATCATACCTCAACTTTAAAAACAAGTATCATCAAAGCCAGCATCAAATTTTGTGATGGTTTTTAAACTAGCTGCATGTATTTGGAGTGATAAAAACTTAAGAATTCTTTTAAGTTCTAAAGTTGCAGAAGCTATGCAATAAAGTAAATGCAGGGGCAAAGGCATTTTCTACAGGTAGCTAATATTTTATCAGCAGATTCCAAACTATCACAAAACACATAGTGACAGAGATTGAGTGTGGCTGCTGTAACTTAATCTCATCATTCGTGATCTCAAACCCCTTGAGTCTCACTTCATGGTTTATGATACAGTTACATCACAATCCCTCAATAGAATTACAGCTTTGTCACTAATCTCTCCCTATCAGTTTTCCTGTGAGGAAGGAAGCTGGAAGGCACCACTAGGAGGAGGCAATGGCATGAATGATTGCATTCAGTCTCTTTCCACAACAATATCTGTAAGTCTGGGAGTGATAAATGGCACCCAAGTTATAAACGAGCATCAAGGTCAGTGGCACCAAGCAGCCAAGAGTTCAAAGAAGAGTCACAGTTCTGACGGGTTCAGGAAAAGGCCACATACTGTTGGCATGCATCAGCAGAGATAAATCCTCAGAGATGCTTTACTGCAATTACAAAACGGAATTAGAAGAGCCTGTTATTGAAGAGCTAAGAGTTGGCCCAGAATTGAACAAAGAACATTGATTAGCATAAAAGTCATTCTTTTTCTGGAAAGAGATGAATTTAATGACATTCCATGACCAGTCAGAAATTATGGTGGAAAAATATCTTCAAACGGTAAATAATTCTTTGACACTAAAATATATAGTATAACAGAACAACACTGATTTTCTTCTTCGTCTTCACTCTTTATTTTCTTAAATACATCTATAAAGAATCCAGAAGACACAGAGAAAGAAATGGCCTAATTCTCTAGAATTGTTTTAGGCTATCTTCATCTCTTTATACATTTCCTTAGTTGAACTGAATAAAATAAAATTTTCTAACAATATAAGAAAGAAAAAACACTCGAAGAATGTTATAATGAAATGCCACCTGAGAAATCCCCTTGTGTGAACCTTTATGTAATGGAAACAGAGAATGTTGAGGATCTTTCCTGAGTTCATACAACAGGGAATTGACAGATTAGAATTAAATCACTGGGCTCCCGATGCCTATGCCTGCCTTATTTCCACTTCATAAAAGATCCCCTCAAAGATATCTCATAGTATCTAGGTGTCTCATTGGATGGGCTATAGTCTAAGCTTTTATACCCTGTAAGATTTTATAATAGATTTCAATAATCTTTGCTATTCCTCATTTATTCTTTCATGAGGATCAAAATAAATTGTGCTGTATTGGAAAATTTACTAACCCATTGCAAGGCAAAGCAGCAGAATATAAGAAGGGACAATCATTGAAACTCCACTACTTTCCACAGAAAGAAGCTTTTAAACAAAGGATTCTTGAAGATGCTGAAAGAGCTTCTCTCCACTTTCACCCCACTTCCTGATGAGGAGACTCACATCTTCTTGGGGCAGCCATGGAGATTTTTCTCCTTACTTTAAACAACCATGTTGGAGGAGAAAATATACATTGTGCCACATTTCCCATGGGTGACTAACATCAGGGTTATGATTTCACAACACTTTTCCCTTAAATGACAGATTATGAAATATAAAAAACCTGCTCGGTGCATTTGGCGATGGAAATTTAAAACATTTTGTATGTGCATGCCTTTAAGATTCAAGAAGAGCCCTGGCTGGTGTGGCTCAGTGGATTGAGTACCAACCTGCAAAACAAAGGGTGGTCGGTTTGATTCCCAGTCAGGGCATATGACTGGGTTGCGGGCCAGGTCCCCAGTAGGGGGTGTGTGAGAGGCAACCACACATTGATGTTTCTCTCCCTCTTTCTCTCTTCCTTCCCCTGTGTCTAAATTAAATAAATAAAATCTTTAAAATAAAAAAAAGATTCAAAATGATGTTACAAATTTTAACAACAAGGTCCTAACTAATGAAAAAATGTACTGTATTGTAACAGAGGCATACAAGTGTTACCAGTGTTAATAACACAGGAGCTCTTACTACCAAACTGGTGACAAGTAAGAATGACTTACTTGTCTTGTATTTTTATATGCAATTGTTTTGTGCATGTCTAATGTTCTGGAAATAGTGACTTCAAACTAAGCACTGAAATTTTGCCATCAAATTTTGAAGATTGTTTTCTCCATTATGTCCCATAATTGCCTCTACAGCTCCCCATGAGAGCACCTGCTGACTGGCATTGTGATCAGGCCTTAAGAAAGAATTTCTGGGAATCTGTGACTCACACCTCCTCTGAATATGCATAATCATGGGTTGGTTTCAACAGTGTCTCTATGTTTGCTATGCGCAACTTGAAAAATATAAGATGACTATTTCAATCAAGTTCATAATTAAGAAATCTGAACATAAAGAGTTTTTTTTAATAGACAAGGAAAAATGAGAAACATTGGTGGTTAATAGAAAGCTATGTAACTTCAAATACATGTAAAATTATGAAAAGTTGTGCTTTGGTGGGAGAGTGAAATCAGTAGAAAACACAATCACTGACCTGCTCTGTCCCCTCTAGTTTCCAGAAAAATGATTGTCCAAGGCAAATCCTCCTACGGCCATTTCAAAAAGTGTCTCAATTCCTTCTTGTGCTCTAATGTTCTGATTGTTATGACTAGAAAAACTAAATTGCAGGAAAATTAATCATCTCATTTGTCAGAATCGGATTAAAATAAAATGGATCTCAAATGCCCCAGGACTCTTTTGGGCAACTTTTCTTTAATTTGAGAATGTTCCTTCATGAATATGCAAAATACGGAATTAATCATTATTTCTTTACTCCATGAAGCACATTGTTTATCATCATTATCATGTAAGCAATGCTGTGTGCCCTGCTTCTCTTTCCTCTCTGCTGTGGGCGTCCAGAGAAGCTCTTCGCTCCTATTCTCCTGTGTAAGTGCTTCCTTTAGTCCTTGCTGAGCCAGAGAGATCTGCATTCTGTTATCAGAGGGGTGATCACAAATACAGGCATAACCTGGACAAAAGCACTTTTAACCTAATTAAAGCTAATATTGTAACGAGAACATTAATGCTCTAACATTGTTGACAATCGGCTGGAGCTGAAAGGCTTTTTCTAAACCTGTGGTAGGTTTCATTGTTGTTATAATGGTTTTTACCAATAATGAAATTTAATGCATTACCAGGAAAAAGCTATGCCCTGTGGTAGGGTGCTGCTTATATTTCGACACACGTTAGCATGAAGCTACAGTGAGATCTAATAATAGAAATGAACTTACCTAAAGATGCATTGATTTTTATATTAGGTCATGTCGAGAATTTACAAAGAACATCTAGTCCATGAAACAAAAATCCTCTTGAGAATAGCATTGATTGCACAAAGGGTAATATTAGAAAAATGGAAATCCTCTCCTGCTGGAATGGTGTACGTTCCTATAATGGATTAAGTGCACTAGGTAGTTTAGAAAAGGTCATCTTTCAGATAAATGATAAATTTGATAAATTTCAGTAGATTTAATCACCCCTGAGGTTTGATCAAAACAACAGGGGAGTAAGAAATACAATATCATCCATCTCACCCATATAATTTGTTCATTAAAAACACCTTGCACATGCAATTTGCTTGTTTCCTCTGAAATTTTAAACACTATTTGTATTATCATGACCTATTCAATAAGTTCCTCAAAATAAATTCCTCCCATTTTAATAAATCCCCCAATCATTGGATGGTTTCAAAGAAGATAAGCAGATTTTCTTTTACACAAAATAACTGGAAAGAGAAGGAACAGATAATTAAGTAAATACTAGACTGCATCTGTTTCAAAACCAGAGATCTTCCCTAAGATATGACACTTTTTCATGCCCACGTTCTTAGAGAGCTGAAATCAGCAGTTTGAAAATATGTATATATTCAGAAATCACTTTGCTTCAGAGTAGTGCATTTCTGCATTGTTATCATTCTAGTTTATGTTGTTCATTCAGGTTCTCTATTGTAATCTTAATAGATTTTGTTTTAAAATATTAGGCTACAGTTTCATTTAAGGGTGAGACTCTTGAGTACTTTATTTGTAGGGTTGTTCTTGCACTTTTTCTATTGCTCAATTTTTTTTAATTAATTAATTTTTTTGTTTAATTACAGTTATTTGCAGCCTCTCCCCTCCTCCCTCCCCTCCCCTCCCGTCCCACCCTATTGCTCAATTTTAAGCAAAATGAGTTTTCAGGTCCTTTTGGAAAGAAGGGAGGGGCCTCACTATCTTTTCCAACTTCGTGGCTCTAGAGCTCCCTCTTTCGTTGTTTCTCTAAAGTGATTAAAATAAGAGGGAGTCCTACTGAGACGGCCTTCCTTTGCTTCTCTTTCTCATGTTTACCTAGATAACAGGGAAGCAAACTATCACCTATGGCACAAATACAGATCTCTGGCTTGTTTTTGTGCTATCCTGATGCTAAGAAGGTTTAAATCTTTAAAAGAAAAATAGGAAGGAAGGGAAGAAGGAAGGAAGAGATGGAGGAAAGGAGGGAGGAAGAGAGAGAAGGAGGGAATGGGGAGGGAGGAAATAACCCAGGAGGAAGATACAGCCTGTAAATTAGCTTGCAAATTTACTATCTGTTCCTTCACAGAAAAAAGATCCTAGATCAACATTTTGCTGTAAACTTGTCACTATCTTGCTCGGTTTGGGTTTTACTCCCAGAATTTTCTCCTAGTTCAAGGTTTTGACCTAGAAAAGCACTTCCATTTTTTTTAATGTCAGCAGTGCTTAGGACATTACTGTGGTCCCCATGCAGTAACTAGTAGGGTAAGACCCTGAGCAACCCCTCCGGCTCTACTGACTGCTGTTTTCATATCTCCACACTGTCCAGTTGGTTTTCTTTCTCTGTATTTGTGGGAAGATTCAGGGAGAAGTGAAATTGAAGCCACTGTCTCCATAAGCCCAAAGTCTTCAGTTGGTGATTTATTTGTTTTAAATGAATGATGAAGAGAACCTGAAAAGACTGGGGACATTTCTACAGTTTCTTAATAAAGAGGAATGTGATTTTTTAACTAACAAGTCTTAGTTCAGGAAATGTCTAATAGCTTGACTCATGCTTTTTTCTCTCTTATTTTGTAAAATAGTCAATTATTTTTACACATGTTAATAAAATTGATTGAATGATTAAATTTCAATTTATATTACCAATGAATCTACAATAAAATTAAATTCCTTTCAGAGAAAACAGTACGTCTACTGGGGTAATGCTATATCTTCTCTAATAATAAAACCACTCTCAGAGAGTTTAAGCTCTTTTACTCTCTTTATTTCAGATTTCATTTTCAGGGAGGAAGCATAATATAAACCTCTATAATTAAATTCCTTCTGTGAGAATGATGGAGTCACTTAGAGTGTGTCCATCTACAGGTAACAGTTGAAAATTCTGAACAAAATATAGAAGTAATTGAAAGACCCTGGAGGGTAAGAGCAGGAAGCAACTGGAGGACATTTGACTCTCTCATGAAAGACTGTAGCTACCTCAGGTAAAATCCTGGTTTAAGCAATGTTTCATAGAACACATTGAGGGCATCCCCTGAGGGAGGGGGATGAGGGTGCTAAAACTGAAGCAGAGGCTCAGACGTACCGGCTACAAAAGTCAGACAATTAAAACTGGGATGTTAAGAAACTGAAAAACCAAAAGGGGTTAATCAAAGAAAAAAAGGCTGCAATAGGGGAGATCCTCCAAACTGCGTATAAACTCCACCAAAAATCTTGGCTGATCCCTGGGTATGCCCAGGGTGGGGCTCTCCTGGTGAAATCTGAAACCGACCCCATGTACAGAGCACATGGAGACCGAGGAAGGAGGCAGATCCCTCCAGGGTGATGGGTGACAGGTTTAATGAGCAAGGGAAATTCTCTGGCAGCTGCAGTAGCTCTCTCTCCACACCTGACCACCAGGATTACCAGGATTATGAGTTTCTATAAAGGCCTTAATGTGGTTCAGTCACGTATACACTCCAGTTGGTCTCAACAACACATATTTTCTCCAGGTTGTCTTCTTGAGATGGTTTCTCATCCGGAAATGGAGGAGGAACATATATTCCAAGGACAGGGGAGGCAGTGAGGAGCCTCAGATTGCCCAGGTTTAGCTGGATGGTGAGCCCATGATCATGTCCCTGTGATGAATTCCGTCAACAGGAACTTCAAGGTCTTGTGTCATGTGACAGCTGGGAAGGCCAAAACAACTAACAAAAGTTTCACTAGCTACTCATTTTAAGGGAAACAGCTTGAACTCTAATCCCAGTGGCATTAACTAACTGCGTGCTAGAACAAAAATTGGTACTCTTCAGAAGAAGTTTACAGAACCCAGAGCATTGGAATTAGCAGACAAGAATTTCAAACATCTATGATAAATATGTACAAGAACTCAGGGAAAAATATATACCTAATGAGTGAATGAGGAAAGTCATAGCAGAGAAAGGGAAAATCAAAGATTGAAATGGAATATTTAGGACCAAAAATAAGAATGCTGCTGGGTAAACTGAACAGCTAATTGGAAATGGCAGAAAAAAGAGTGAACCATATATCTATCTCTGATTAACCATAATAATTATTATTATAAATAGTAATAGTAATTACAATTTTATTATTGTTCAGTATACTCATATATGTTAAAATATAAACCTTAATGCTGAAAATTATCAGCTACTGCAAATATCTGTTTCTTTCTAAAAACAAGGTCCTGGCATGTTATGTGAAGCCATTCTTTTTCATAGCAGCTGAATAGATTACGTAGCACAGATTGGCACAAACACAGAGTCAGCCGTTGGCCGTGGACCGAGGAGGAGAGAAAGGTCATTACCTGGCCCTCATTAACAAGAGCTTTTCTTATAAAGTCAGCTTAGACTATGAACTTGGAGCATTAATCTTAAGTCCAGACAGTATGATAATAATAATTAACTCAGGTTAGAAGAACATCATTCTTAAAGCCAAAGTATTCAAAAAAGTTTTAACTGCTTTAGCATCTTTAATTTAATTTTAACTACTCACAGTATATGAAATTTGACTTAGAGAAATCCCCTAATATCTTACCTTTTGTTTATTACATAAGTTGATAAAGACCTATAATATAACCTGGGACGGCACAGTAGGAGACACAAAGAGAATGAGACACATTCTTAGCCTTGAAAAGAATTTGTAGTCTGAGTTAGACACTAAGATGTACATATGTATGTAAAATGTAAACAGAATATGATAAGTAATTCAACAGCAAAAGAACCAATGAATTTTGGAAACATTTACTTCTAGAATGATTGTCCAGAGAAAATAATATTTTAGGAAGCTTTTGAAAGTGAAAAGCACAATCACTGAATTTCAACAGTGGGACATGTTTATATAGAGCATTCAAGTGGTTAAGGCCATGCAAATAAATGTTCATAAGTCAGATAAAAGAACAAGTTGTAAGATCATACACTTTATTTTATTTTATTTTTAACTTAATTTCCATAGCACTTTTTTCCCGTTACCATTTCGTCCCTTTATACCCCTCACCCCCAGCACTCACCACAGACACTTTATTTTATACCATCGTTATTCTGCCAAGGCTTATGTAAGTTAAAAATAATTTATTTTTAGATTCAGCCACAAACAAATCTCACATTACTGATATTATTAGAACCAATCAGATTTTAATCCCTAGAACATTCAAGAAATCCTTCATGATTTACTCTTTTTTTTTAAAGAATGAGGTGCTTTTTAAATTTTTACTTATTTATTTATTTATTTTTAGACAGACAGAGAGGGAGAAAGAGAGATAGAGAAACATCAATGTGTGGTTGCCTCACGCGCGCCCCCCACTGGGGACCTGGCCTGTGACCCAGGCATGTGCCCTGACTGGGATCAAACCAGTGACACTTTGGTTCACAGGCCAGTGCTCAATCCACTGAGCCACACCAGTCAGGGCTGATTTACTCCTTTTTGAAATAAACAAAAGGAAAATTACAGAAAAACATGAATTTTATGCACATTATAATTTATGTAACACTTAAGTGAAAAGAAAATAAACTTATTAAGCAACTTCCATATATCAGGTATAATGGGAAAGCAATTTATGTGCACCATATATACTATATATATATATGTATATACATTCTACTATATATGTGTGTGTCTATATATACATATGTATTCCAGATACTATAGTAAAATAAGACTGGTCTCCAATCTTTAAGGAGTTTGCATATTCATAGGAAAAACTCACGAGTTCAGGCACGCCAGAATGAGATAATGCCTTTATCAGTCCAAAGTCATAAATATCCCTGCCTATTCAGAAACAGGAAACACTTTCTCTTATCCCTTTCTGGTTTCTCCAGAATCTCCAATACTGCATGTATCACAGCACTTCTTGGGGCGTGTTTCAACTGTGCCTTTGACTTGCTCTGACCACACAGTAACTTTTAGCCTTTTAGTAAGATGTTCTTGTAGTTCACAGTTTTCCTCCTGGATAGTGAGATTTCACCTATCCGTGTGCCACTCAGAAATCTGGTCCAGTGAAGTACCATCATCATATGATCCCAGGAGACAAGAAAAAAATAAGGGCAGCTGCTGCCTGTAGCTTCAGAGAGAAACCTGACCTCATTTTCTTTACAGAGCAGCTCCTCAGACTACAGGATGATGATTTCCACCTTCTTGTGTTTAAAGCCACCGAGACTGACGAGGTGACTGAAGCAATTATTACCTTTGCTAAAACAATAATGTGCTTGATCACTGGTAAAATGCCAGAGGACATTGACTAAAACAGTGGAGATCATAATTTTCTGACTCTAAAAAAAGCAGCCTAAGTAAAAGTTGCTTCAACTTTTGTTTTAGTTAACTGTCTAAAGTGCTTACAGTTAATGCAATCAGACATGCTGTCTTTTATTGATGAACAACAGGAAGTTCATCTAAGTTCAACTGAGGGCATGCATACATCACAGAATAGATTCAGTTAAATGTCTCATATTCGGATTTTTTTTAATTGTTATTGTTATTCCATTACAGTTGTCCCGATTTTTCCCCCTTTGCCCTCCTCCGCCCAGCCCACCCCCCACTCCCACAGTCAATCCCCACACTGTTATTCACATCCACGTGTCATTCATACATGTTCTTTGACTAGCCCCTTCCCTTTCTTTCCACCATTATCCTCTCCCCACTCCTGTCTGGTCACTGTAAGTCTGTTCCTTGTTTCCATGCCTCCGGTTCTATTTTACTCATTAGTTTATTTTTGTCCATTAGGTTCTTCTTATAGGTGAGATCATACGGTATTTGTCTTTCACAGCCTGGCTTGCTGCACTTAGCACAATGATCTCCAGTTCCATCCATGCTGTCTCAAAGGGTTGGAGTTCCTTCTTTTTTTCTGCTGTGTAGTATTCTATTGTGTAAATGTGCCACAGTTTTGTGATCCACTCTGTATAAAGATTAGCATAAAATAATTAAAAGTTACATTGTTCTGTAGATATTTATAGAGAGAGAAATTTAAAACAATTGGGGAAAATGGTTATCAACCAAAGCAATGTAAATAATCCTAATATTTACAGGGTCAGTTAGGAAATAATAGAAATTTTATAGCTGGAATTTGCCCTTACAAATCAAAACCTGTATTGAAATTTTAATCGGTCATTAAATCTCATTTTTCAATGAATTAAATAATTTAGAGTAAATAAAAATCCCACAGCAAATAAAAATATAAATCTCAAATTAAATAAAAATAAGCCCCTATGGCACAGTGACCTTACATTAAAAAAAATTGAAAACTCTTAAAAACAGAATTTTAAATTACTTGCCACAATTATGAATCTGTTAAAATACTAAAGTGAAACACTGCTTTCCTGAAATTGTGTTATGTTATTATACACGTCACCATTTACTTGACGTGAAATGTGTCAAGCAAAACATTTAACACTAAAATTATATGGTAGCATGGCAGACCTATTCCAAATATTATTCTCAACCTTAAGACCTGCTTAATAAAATGTGAGCTTCTTCAACTACATCTACTCTTTTTTTTTACTTTAACCCATCTTCTTTCATCTAAAGAATAAAATGAAAAGGATATTCACCAAATCCTATTTCTTCCTCACTTATTATCATAGATGCACTCACAACTGTATTTCCTCACCCTTCACTTCTAAATTCAAACACTCCCTCACGTTTCAATAGTTTGCATAAACTCTCTCTTCTTACCCTAATTAAAAGCCCAGCTCTCGCCTGAGTATACCATTTTGTCCATAAAAATGCTATGCTCATAAAAACTACTGTAACCCAGGTAGTCTAGAGCTCTGTACTATTCCTATGCAAAGAGTCTAGGTAGTCTTGGAAAGGAAATAGTGAGATCTTGTGATTCCTCAAACAATTAGCATATATTCACCACACTCACAATGTGGGCTGTGGATGATGATTGACGGTGATGATGGTGATAGTTGAGCAGGAGAAAAGTGGGTGCTTTTCCTCTACATATCTTTTATATTCACTCCTCATCCATCTTTCCCCAAAGAGAACTCACATTAGATCCCAATAAAAGATTAAGCTATTCTTCATTCAAAGTACTAAATCACAGAATGGAAATAAAGGCAGCAAAAACAAAACAAACACACACAAAAAACCAATAACAATACCACCTGCTGTTTCCCTTGTGCATCTTATAAATGTCACAAATTTTGTCATCCATTTTCAAAGGCTTTTCTCTGCCATCAGGTGTCTTCTGGTAGGTGGTGAAAATGGAGGAGTTTCGGGGTCTTTGTCTGTTGGTGGGGATATGAGGTTTTCTGAGTCAGGCCGAAGCTTGAATCATGAAAAACATCTAAAGTAAAGCATCTCTCACACTGAGAAAAGTAATTTCCTTCAAACGATCTACATGTGATATTGAAATTTTTCCTACTGAGTAAGCTAATCTTCAAGAACGCCCCAACAAACTTTCTACTCTTTATGCACATGTTATTCTTTACATCAAGAGGTGAATCTGGTTTCTTGTCTCCTTGAATTCGACTGGTCTTGGGACTAGTTTTGACCAACAAAATGCAGCATAAGTGACATTCTCAGAGTTCCAAGCTGAAACTTGAAGAGAAATGACAGCTTTAATTTCTAACCTGCCGTGACCATGGAGAAAAGAATTGAGTCACTCTTGTCAGATAACCCAGCAGAACTACCAGTCAATAGTCAACAACAGTTGCCAGACACATAAGGACATATCTTGAACATTCCAGCCCAGTCAATCCTCAAGATGCTACAGGCCTATCAGATGAAACAGGAGAATCACATGACTGTGTAAGTCAACCCACAGAATTGTGAGAGCTAATAAAACTTCTTGCTGCTTTAAGTCATTATATGAAGTGATGATTGGTTATGCAGTAATATGTAACCCAAACCCTATTAACATAATTTGACTTCATACCTCAGAAACTTAGTTTATTAGATTCATAAAGTAAAATTCATTTTAATTAATTAACTTTGGTGGTATATATGTATTTTCATCCAGAGTTTATTCAACTGCAATTTGTAGACCAGAAAATAAAATATACATTGAAATATGACTCCATATGTATTAAAATGATTTGTTAGTTTATGTTCTTGTACTCCACATAAGATCTTTATGTTTAGGTATTGTTAAGGTTCAACAATTAATTTGAGATTATGGAAAAGGCTAGAAACTAACATTCTTCTTAGTCCCCTAAGTTCTAAACCAATTAAACAAAATAAAAGTATAAGTCCATGAAAATCAAAGTATTACTTTCATAATTGAGAAAGCTGATATTGGATTAAGTAGCCCTTTTATTCAGGAATGCCTAATAAAACTCTGAACCTAATAATTATATAGATTTACCCATTCAGTCACAGATACTGTTGGATTTACAAGTTATACAACATGTTGACAGAGAATGAGAGCTGATCCTGAGAGGAACCCTGGAAATGGATCCCAACCTTCTCCTTTCAGATTTACCAGAGTATGCCATTGTTCCTCCTTTGTGAGAGAGTGAGAAAGGGTATGCAGAAGTACTGGGAGGCTCTAATAATACACCTCCATGAATATGAAGAATTACTAGAAGAATGGAAGGTAATTTTCTTCTAATATCTATCCGCTATTTTTCAGTGATACTGAATGGTAACATTGAGAAGGAACAATGAACTTTCACTTTAACTTGAATGTTGGAGTATATAAGAGACCTTTTCTCCTATTGTAATAACAAGAAACACCTAATAACAAGAGACAAAATGAAAAACCATACATTTTGATGGGGCTAGAGAAGAAGAGTAGATGCAAGAAAGCCTTGAATATTCCAGAAAAAAAATGATCTCTTGATAGGTGATCAGAGTTGCACCAGCATCAGTTAACTCCAGTAATATTTCAAGCAGCCTACTATGTTTATATGTGAGGGGAGACAGGAAATATTCAAAGAAATAATGGTCAAGGATTTTCTAAATTTAATGAGAGCTATAAACCTACAGATCCCAGAAGCTCAATGTACTTCAAAAACAAAAAACACAATAAACGACATCAAATATAGCATAATCAAACCCTTAAAACTAGTGATAAAAAGAAATTTTAAAAGCTGCCAGAGTTTAAAGGACAAAAAAAAGTTGTTATATCTATGACACATAGAGAAACAAAGTTAAAGTTGACAGTAAATTTACAACAAAATCAATGGAAGTTAAAAGACAGTGGACCCATGTCTTTAAGGTCCTAAAAGTTAAAACAGCAGAAGAATTTACATCAGTGAGAATATCTTTCAAAAACAGAGTCAAAACAAATATTTTTTCAAGCATAAAATCACCTAAAGAATTTATTATCAATAGATCTGTTCTATAACAAACATTAAAGAAGTGCTTCAGGTAAAAAAAAATAATAATACCACAGGAAAATTCATCTGGCTAAAAGAACAAAGAACACTGCAAATGATAACGAAGTATGTAGAAATAAAATAATTTATTTCTTGTTATTATTTAAATCTCTTCTCAAAATAATAGACTCTAAAGACTCACCAAGTCCCTTGATAATTTTGTTAGCATCTCTTGTCTACACTCCAGCTCAAAGTAAAATCTGATAATAATACTCTGGAAATAATTCATTTTGAAAGCTTACATGCTGACTTTAGGTCATCAGCTAGGACTGAAATATGCTAAAAATATAAACAAACGTTTCCCCAATCACAGTAGCAGACATAGAAAAGTCTGCGGATAGACCAATACTAGATTCTGTCCGGCTACGCAAGTGTAACATCAGAAACAGAGGCTCTTTCCATTCTTTTGTTCACCCACTATTAGTATGTCGGGAGCGGGGGGAGGAAAGGCTACTACAGTCCCAATAGTCATGCTTACTACATTCTAGGAAATAAAAGGCAAAAGGAAGACAACATCAAACCTGTCTCTTTTTGAACAAACTCATATTGTATAACTTATTTACTGAAATTTCATCACATGCTCTCTCATGGCAAAAGACGACAGGTACTCCACCTGTGGCTTAGACCACTGTTTTATCATGTGAAACTAGAAACATTATCAGCCACAAGCTAGGGTGGGAGGAGCAAGGAAGAAGGTAGAAGATGTTGAATAAGCCATTTACCAGTCAGTGGCTACAAATTACTTATTTTGGAAAAAAAACAAACAAACCTTTCTGCTAAAACTTACAGAAGAAAAGAAAAAGTGGGAAGTTATGTATTGTTCTTTATGGATGACTGACAACAATTTTACATTTCATTTCTTAAACGTATTATACAATAGTTTCGTGAAATCTACAAAATATGGCAACATTTTCTAACAGGATGGAAACCAAAGTAACAGTGATAGAGTAGAAAGTTCTGTTAAAAAAATGCTCATCCATTTCATCAAAGAGGTTGCCTAGCCTAATCCCCAATGCTTCTAGTGACTATCTACCAGGGCAATCTATTTCTTATTTGGAATATACAGCAGTTATGTTTTTCATTTAACCAAATAAAAATATGGTAATGGATTTATGGCTGTGCATCAAATAAAATGCCTGTTTTTTCTTGTTGAGTATAGAAGCACCTCTTAATAGGAGTTACAACATCAGATTATAAGCACTCTACAGAATAACTCTAATTTTTCACTTTCAGCAGAAAAATATGCTGTCACATGATTAACATGAGTATCACAAATACTAGAAAGGTATCACTGATGAGGACAGAACAGAAACCACACAGGTAACCACCCTCCCACCCTCACCTGGAAATTCCAGTACCACAGCCACCAAATGAAGCAGGTGTACTAAGAAATAGGAAATAGGATGCTATTCTGTCTCTCTTCACCACAACTTTAAAAAGTCACTAAAAGAAAAAAGTCATAATATGAAGTGACAGAGATCATGAAAGAAAATTAAATGGGAAATTTTGTGTTTCACAATCTCATAATTATTTTTATTCAGGTAAATACCTTAATTTCTCAAGTAACTCCATCATTTTATATATCCCATTCCTTTGGGAGCTATTACATCTAATAAAAATAATCTATGCAGCTTATGGTAATAAAAAAACAATGAATAAGTAAAATATAGGCATCTTTGTCTAATATTATTACTGCTGGGAGCAATTAGGTAAAGCAAAACAGGTCAGATTCTTCTTCTAATGTCGATACAGCTCTAAAGGTGAAATGTTTGGTCACAGAGAAGTTAAATGCAGACTTTTAAGGTAAGTACCTAGTGATGCATCTCATCACTCAGAATTAATTCAATTTAATCAACATATAATGACTAAAGCTGGCCATGTTAATTGATCAAACTAAGCAACAATTTATAAATGGTTGACTGAGGAATTCACCAAACACCAATGTTTTAATCAAGAAATGAGTTTTAAGACCAAATTTGAGTTGAGAGTAGACAATATTATTAAGATAACTTTAAATTTATCAACAAAAATTTAGTCAAAATATAATATTCTTTAAAGAAGGGGATAAAAGATATTGAGCCTAAACACACACTCTTTAGTAAAGTCTTGTCCTTCAGACAGAGCATTAAGGTCAGATCAGCAAGGCCTGTCTAAAGGGGAGCAAAGTATTTAAAGTTATCTTGTCAAAACTAAACCCTTTGTTCTGACTCTATAGTCACTAAACAAACTTCTAATTATGATTTGGCTACCAGGACCTATAGATAAATAACATTATAGCTGATCAATACAATTAACTTTTATCTTTAAAACAAAAAAAATGGCATTTTAGTTCATGCCTTAGACATCTGTGAATTTGCTTTAGTTTAGATAACTGACAATATACGCATCATAGCCCTCCCAACCAGAATATGGTAACCCAATGAGAAAATGTCTGCAGGGCTAGCTGCTTTGTGTTGGTTATACCCCTCTTCCTCCCCATTTCAAGTCCATTATCTGACACTGTCCTCTGAATAGGAAAATTATGTCACTAGTCCACTCTTTATAAGAGGCACCTAGTAATTTCTCCAGCATTTGGGGTAGATTGTGCTGAACTATAACTACACAGCCTTTTCCCAATAGAATATAATTTAAACTCAGTTTGGGGTATAAAGTTATGATCTCTAGTCCATTATGGGAAAATGAATCTTTAGCATTGTTAATACCTGTACCCAATCAACCCACAAAGGGCAGCCTCATGCGGCTATCAGGAAGGGCCTGAATCCTTGGATAATGCTGGCAACAAATGAAAATAATACCCTCCTCTGTTCTCCCATGTACTTTTAAAATTTAATCATGCCTTTTCCTGATCTTCTTTGACTACCTGCTGCACTAATCGTATTTATTGTTACATAGATTTATGTTTGTCTGAGCCAAAGTTCAGTAAATCTATAACAAAATATGTACCATTTTATGTCTATAGAATGATGTGAAAAAAAATAAAGCATTTGTTTTCCCATTGCAGGGTGCAAAACTATGGAGAGAAGTACAGGTGATTAACTTGCAGAGACCATCAGTGAATATATAAAGGGAAGGATTTCTAATGTTTCTGGAATTTAGCTCCCATCATGGTCTGTGCATATCACAATTAAGGCAATGCTGGGGCAGTGAGCCAGCTGCAGGAAAACCAGACTTGAAACATAATAATCCCAGTGGAGGAGGCTCAGAACAGGAAACTGGAAGCAGAATGGTGTTGCCTAATGCCACACTCGATCATCTGCTAGATTAAGTTTTTGCCAGATCAGCAAACTGGAGGAAAAATGTGAAGCAGAAACTTGCTCATTAAAGGGGTGTGAGTTGACTGAAAACAGAGGAATAATACTTAGTAATTATTACCTTTTCCCTCAACTGCCCCCCTTCGACCCCATGCACACACACAGCTGGTAATCAATGGATATTCAAAATACAAGTCTTTGGCCACAAGACCAACAAGCAGGGGGTGCGAGAAATGAGCCTCAGGAAAGAGCTCTAACAACGGATACTCTGAAAATCCTTACTCTGCCTCCCCAAAGGAACAATTCAGATTTTTCTCCCTGATCCAAGGTTAGCGAGAGATATCCTCTATTTTTTCAGACCCAAACCAAATACTTTTAAGTACTGACAGCTAAAGGGGGAAAAATGTTCTTTTTACTCTAACTCTGTAAATGTGTGTTTGCAATCATATTTGTCTCCTAAAATTCTTGACAATGCATGGTAAAAATGAAACAACAGGCATAAAATAATGTTTTAAAGTCAATACAACTAAAGCTGGTTGAGGGATGTTACCATCTTCCTTTCCTCCTCGGAAACATAGTAAGATATTGAGCTTGATATACATGTATATTAAATCAACAATGTCAATGCATTTATAAGGAAAGAAATAGAATATTCCCTAGAAGATTTAGACAAGAGATTTGTATTCCTATAACACCATTGAGAAACTGTTAGACTTTTTTGCTAAAATGACTTAACCTCAAGTAAGAGGCAGAAATCGGGGCCATCAAGTGTTGCACACAGCTGACTCCTTATCCCTAAATTGCCATTATTATACCTCTGCTCTCCATGTCTTCTCATTCTGTAGTTGGCCCTAAATTTGTCTGGACCTGTTCCCTGCATAATACCCCATGCCCACCCTACAGACTTCTATATAAGGACCAAATCCCTGTCCTAAATCCTAACCAGCAAGTGGGACCTATGCCTAGAGATGGGTAGGTTCTACAAATGATGACCACCTGTCCATTTGGCTCTCGGTATTCACTGTTTTCTGATTTACTCACTACTGGTCTATTGGAAATGACTTCTTTTCCCCTTGCAATGAAAATTAGACTGCAACACCTCTCAAAAACTAATCCCCCATTCGTCAGCCCTTTACCATCAGTGTCTGCATCTGAGTCATTTCCCCTAGGTCAGTTTTTTTCCCAGAGAACAGGTTATGTACTGTGTCTGGCTCTAGAAAGACCATCAATATTTAGCAATAAATGATCTCAAGACGTGACATTGTGCTCGGTGTAATTCTAAAGATTTCCATCCTCTGGTTACTCAACATTAACCTACGTACTATTAGCAGATATAATTAAGGTTACTAATCAGTTGACCTTAAAATTGGGAATATATTCTAGGTGGGTTCCACATAAAGTCCTATAAAGAGAAAGAGAGAATCTGTTTTAGAGACGCATGAGAGGAGGAAGAAGAGAGAGATGGCAGAAAGAGGAAGTCAGAGATATTTAAGCCGTTGAAGAATGACTGCATAGTTAGATGGCTCTGAGAGGTAAGGGCTTACATCCAAGGACCTCAGTAGGGTCTCTACAATCTAAGGGCAAACCCCAGCTTGGAGCCGGCAAGGGAATGGGAATCTCGATGCTACACCCAAAAGTGACTAGATTCTGCCAACAACCTTAAAGATCTTAGAAGTGGATTCTTTCCTAGAAATTCTACTGACATCTTGATTTCAGGTTTGTGAGACCCAGAGCACAGAGACCTATTAAGCCGTTCTGAACATAGGGCTCATAGGACTGTGAGGTTATAAATTAGTGTGTTTTAAATCATTGATATCATCATAATTTGTTGTAGAAGCAACAGAAAACTACTTAGGCATATGATTGACTCATATTTTTGTCATGAAAAATGTTTCTTAGGTAACAGATAGCTCTGGTTAAGCTTAACATCAATATTCTTTTTGTACACCCAGGAGTTTATATTTCTTATAGTTTTTCCACCACCTTACTACTAGAAGCTTTTGTAAACAAAAGGATGTCATTTATTGACCATTACCTACATCCAAAAATCTTCAGCAGACACAAGGGACCCTTGCTTATGGACTCTTCCTTGTATGTAAGATGGGCTGGGCCCCACAGAATAAAGTCTAAATATCTTAACACAGCACAGAGTATTCAATCATCTGCCTTCTGCCAATATTCTTGACTTCCTCCTTATGATCCAGCCAATCATGCCACCAGCTGTTTTGTAAACCCTTGATTTTCTTTCTTGCCTTTGACACTTAGAATTCACAGTTGTATCCCTTAAGGTGGTTTTCCCTCTCTCTGGAGATCTCTTCCCCAGATGCCCAGATGGCTCTCCACTTACCTTCTTCAGGACTTTGCCACATTGTGCTGTGGCAAAGACCCTCATCCTAACTACATTATTGAATATTGCAAACCACCATCACTTCTCTACTCCAAATTGCCCGTATGCCTACAAAATATGTATCAATTTCTAATGCACTCCATTATTCATTTATTCTATCTGTTGGCTGTTATTGCTCTTTACCTGATAAAATATAACTTACACAGGAAAGGGACTTTTATCTATTGTGTTAACTGAGTCATCCCTAGCACCCAGAACAGTGCCTGGTTCATAGTAAATAGACTCTTTACAAATATCTGTAGAGCACTGGGTGAATCTCATCAAAACCACACATTTTCAATAGCTGTTTGTAGAGTAGAGTATGGCAGAGCCTAGCTGACGTCCAAGGAAAGACAAGGACCAATTGAGAGATCCACGGGTCACTTCGTTAAGACCAGGAAGTGAGCCTAGGGCTTCACAGTTGTCGAGTATCTGGCAAACCCAGTGTTCTTCTAGAACTGGTCTGAAAATCTGGGAAGCATTGCTAGGTAGGTTTTGGTGAGGTGAGAGCCAACCCTGCATAACCTGTAAAATGCAACCAAAAATGGGCATCTTTTGAATTCTTGAAAGGGTACAGAATAGTTTATGAGTCTCGCTCATAAACGTTTCCTTAATTGTCACTTTGTTTCAATCAAACCATAAAAATAGTGCTTGAGTGCAATATTTATTACTTCTCTAGTCCTATTCCTGTTGGTTATCAGTCTCCTTTCTCTCATGCCGTCCAATCCATGAGTGGCATATTTCCCTTGTCTTTTTTCCTTTTAAATCATTTTGACCTTGGTATTCATATACCAGAAATGCAAGGATGAAGACTGTAAAAATTAGAGAAGACTTTTTCTTTCTGAGATTATCCTTTAACATTTTCTAATTGCTGACTCAATACTCTAAGTTGTACCTGGAAGAAAAAAGTTTGCAAACAGCTATCAAACACCCACAAAGCCACATATGGCTAGCCATATGTAAATCAAAGCCACAAATTGATATTTATAAACTTCAAAAGTTTAAGGAGGTTTTTCTGGGATATATGGCTAAAAAGCTCTGTTACCACAAGTGACAAGGAGCTAGTGTGCTTTCTCTTAAAGAAATTCTAGCTCATGCTGGCATTGAACAATGTGCTTGAAGTTGCTCATCATTTACTAAGTTACAGTTTGCCAACTTTACAAAGGAAAGGTTTATTAAGGAAAAAATTCAGTCTCTCCTTTAGCCTTCTGTATCTTGTCCAAAATAGTTTTGCCAAATCCAAGGTTTAAGGGCTGGGCTCAATTTCTCCATTTTAAATACGAACCACATATAAAACTGTCAACCGGTAAGAATAAATGTAGTGAGCTTCTTGCCCAAAGTGGTAGACTTAGTTTGGCCAGCAATGCCAGAGCAAATACATCCATAGGGCTCATTGAAAGGCTGACAAATTTTGACCTGGTCCCAACAACAGCAAGTGGAAAAAAATTAGTCCTTAAATCACCTCATTGTGGGTTTGCATGTTTTAGGCTATGCCTGCTGCTGCAACCTAAATAGCAGCTATTTCAGACATGTTTATCCGCAAAAATCCTAAAATGGATCTAATCACATAGTTTCATACCTAAAAACACAGCAAGTAAATATGACCAGATTTCCTTTAAGGCTGGAGGCATAGCAGATGAACAAAGGTAACTTGATTCCTGACATGCTCAGGCATTAGGGGTGAAAGAAACAATAAATCATTTCAAAGAACTACAAAAAATCATTTTCTTAAAAGAACTTCATATCTGCCTGGCAAATTTCAATTTTAAAGGCGATCTTGACAGTCTGAAAAATCTGTATTAGATGCCTCAGAGGATAATCACAGAAGAATAATTGCTATGACTACAAAGTGTCTGATATTTGCATTTCCTATAGTGGCTGGCTATATTTGACTGAATATTAGAATTACCTAAAGAGTTTTGTTTTGTTTTTTTTTAACCCAAAGTCCAGGGGCTAGCCCAGACCAGTTGAACTTGAATTTCTGGGAGTGAGATCCAGGTCATTCCAAAGTCCAGCCAGGGCTGTAAACTGATGTCCACAATCAAATGGGAGACAATAAAAACTGAGAAAAAGGTTTTTCACACTTGCCTGATCATTTGGTTCTTTTGGAATGCTTAATACCCTCCCAGACCTACGGTGTGCCTACATCTGAAAGATGTATTTTTAAACAGCAACACAATAATCTTTATCATCAGGAGGCTGGTCTTCTAGAAGAAGAAATGTAACTATACAAAGGCTTTAGCAGAGACCTTTGGAAGCACTTGAGAATAATACATTATTTAACCTGACCTTGCAATAGCTACCTGAGCCTTTTTCTGCTAAAGTTTGAGATCTATATTAAACTCAAGTTTTCCCTAATATTCTTATTGAACCCTCAAGGAAAAGGAGATGTAGAAAAGATGAATAAGACAGAGTTCTCAGTGGTACCTGGGCCTCAGTGTTAGAAAGCAGGCAGAGGCTTTAGTGGGAAGAATGGGGTTGGGGCAAACCCTCCTTTGTCATATTCTTGTCCTCAGTAGAGTCATTGTCTTCACTTCACATTATGCATTCTGTTCACTCTCTTTCATTGTTTTGAGCCAGCACCTGGAGCACCTCCAGTGTGATAGGTGTCTCTAACTAACTTCACAAGGCTTGATGAGACACATGATTTGGTTATTTAATAGCATATTAAAACATAATCATTATAAGTGTTAGTTTAAATGGCTGCATTTTACTGTTTCACTCTTTTGTGTTACTATTTTTACTAATTTGTTTTACTAGATTCCCGTTGCAACAATGGGGTTACAGTAGCAATCATTTAATAAGTGTTCATTTAATATCCCTCTATTAGACCGTAACACAAAGTGTGAAGGCAGGCTTTTCACTAGGACTACGCCATTAAATTCCCTGCGTCATTTGCTTCACAAGACCCCGTAACATCAGTAGTGATGTCCAGTAGAGCAACAGAGAAACTTGGTGGGCACAGTAATGGTCTGAAACAGTCTGTTGCATATGGTGGTACCAGCAGAACATGGTGAGACCAGGGCTGCACGGCAAGGAAGACAAAAGAACATCTATGATCAAATGATGTAAACAATAGAATATTCTCAGACATAACATCATTGCATTTTGAGCAAGATTTGCATTTCTATAAAGAAGGTGAAGGCAAAACCCAGAAAATTTGGAGAGGTCATCATACCCACGTCTGTATGCAAAGGCAAAGGAGGTCCAAAGACACTTGAATTTAATAAAAGTTTTGTTTCAGTAGGACATAATAAAATATACACAACAATTCTAGTTTTATTAGAGAAATCTGGGTGTATCATTCAAACTTTAACAACATAGAAGACATGGTTAACAGTGATTACCTCTGGGTAGTGAGATTATGAGTGATTTTAAGAATTGTTTTTTGGTGATTTTTATTTTCTAAATATTCTACAGTGAATATTTGCTTCTTGATTAGACCAAATACTAAATTTATAAAAATATTGTGATATTCAAAATTCAAGCTTCAAGCCTCATCATCTGAGGTAATTTGTTGGTTTAAACCATTCTCATAGCAGCAGCTTATTAAAGAAATAAATATGTATATCATGGAATTCAAGTAATATCTCTATCCAACAGGGTAGAGGAATAATTGAGCATGAATAATCAAAGTATAAGGAAATTTAGTATTTTTCTGTTGTCATTTCTGTCAAGTCATTTACAAAAAAAATTCTATAATATTTCCCCATTGTACTGGCTAATATTTTTTTCTCTAACTTTATTCCATTAATCTAGCCTATCTCATGAGACATCGATATTGTCAACATCATTGACTGCGAATAAGTGAAGGGCTCCGGCTTTTTAGTTCTGGGGCCCAAATGCTGGCAATAGCTCAACTGTCCGGCGTGCTCACTATCATAGGAAAGGAAATGGGATGGCTTGAGAACAATTGTTTTAACTAAAAATCATACTTTGTAAAGGTGTAGTAGAAAATCCATTTCTACTAAAGGAATATCTGAGTAGAAAATCTATTCAAGAATTATTTAAAAAAAAACAATAACAGAATTTCATCATATGTTCCACTATAAATCATCTCCATTTATAATAAATTTAATGTATCACCCTTTGATCATTAGTTAATTAAAAACAATTAATGCATTCTAATGAATAATTATTAATGTGGATTTGAGACGTTCAACTACTTATAACATCATAGAATTACATGCAAAATGCCATATTTAAAAGATTTTATCATAATTCATATTTTCTCCATATTGAGCAAACATAGAAGTTTTTGTAGTCACAAGTAAATGCATATTTTAAGAATGGACACATAAAGTTATCATTTACCAGTGTAGTATCATGAACTAACAACTAAATTTACTCCTCTCCTCTGCTTCTGATGAGGCACAATCTGAAATGGAATGATCTCATATCAGAACTAGTAGGATGGAGTTGTCTATTGATTCAAGAGAAGTATATGACCCTGGCTGGTGTAGCTCAGTGGATTGAGTGCGGGCTGGGAACCAAGCGGTCCCGGTTCGATTCCCAGTCAGGGCACATGCCTGGGTTGCAGGCCAGGTCCCCGTGAGGGCTGTGTGAGAGGCAACCATACATTGCTGTTTCTCTCCCTCTCTTTCTCCCTCTCTTCCCCTCTCTCTAAAAATAAATAAAAATAAAAAAAATTTAAAAAAAAGAGAAGTATCTGATGAAAAATTAATTTAGCTGAGTGTATATATAAAAAGATATATAAAGCACATCTAAAATGTTAGCAGTTCAAGTAATAAACTTATACTGTATAGCATACATTTCATTTCTCAGGTGATTAATGTTTAGTTCATAGGCAAGTTTCCAGAATATTGTTTTGGCCTCTGTAATTCTAAAAATAAGAGTTTCAAACTGTCATTCAAGAACAACATGCTCACACTACCCCTAGAGCAAAAGCTATCATCATGGTAAACATTATCATCATCATCATCAAAGTATTTTTATGATTATCCTAGTTACAGCAAATAAACAATAACCAAGAACACCATTTGGAATTTTACCTTCAGTTTAACTCATTGATATGTAAGGTTGGCCTTTAAAAAATTAACATCCAAAATTAAAGACATAAAATGACAGTGAAAATGAGCTAAGATTTTAAAAATTATTTCCTATATGTATATTAAATCAGAAAAATATAAGAATATAATAAAGGATACACAATTTGTACATACATGCATATTATTACTTTGTATTACTTATTGAAGAGGAAAATGTCACATTGCAGTCCCTTCTTCTGTGACCTTACATCCTCTTACATAATCACTACTATAGTAAAGAGTCTTTCATTGGAAAAATAAGTTAAAACTAACAAGTTGGACATATAAAAATGTCAGCAATACAGTAACTATCAGTTATAGTATTAAAGATAAAATTATGTAAGTATAACTAGAGAGAAAACAACAAGTAGAGATTCACTGAGGCTCAATCATAAGCAATACATAACAGGTAAAACAATCACTGCTGCCAGCAGAACTGAATGTTCTGTAGTTCAAGAAATTGTAATGAGCTGTATTTTCAAGCAAAGCCTACAGGCAAAATATGCACCCAGAGGCATTTGCAGTTGTGATGGACACATGAGTAGTGACTACAGCGACAGGTATTTGGAGAAAGACTATAGTTACAATCCAAAGTATAACAGTCACCTATAAAAATTGGCCTTTTTAACCCTATCTGAACATGCAGATCACACTCTGCTCAAACTATGCCCATCATTACAAAGATGGGAGGGCTGCAGGGTGGGTTTATTAACTGAGGCTAGAATATAGCTATGTTGAACATTACTTAAACATTAAAATTGCTAATCTGTCTTTAAGGGACTGACAGGCAAGAGAGTCAACTGAGAATATACAGGTGGAGGTTCAACTGAAGTATGTCAGTGACTGAAAGAAATAATAATGAGAGGGTGAAATAACACAGAATACAGAGGAACCAGTCCTCTTAGGTAGTAATTTTTTTCTTCAATTCAGAGATAGGAAGTGAAGAAGCAGCACCCATCAGAGAAAACAGATAAGGAGTCAGGATCCACAGCAGTAATCCCCATGTGTTTGTCCTTTCAATTTCTTAATGGTGTCATTTAAAGTTCATTGAATTTTGTTCAAGTCCAAGTTATCAAATTTTTTTATTATGAATTATGTTTCTGATGTTATACCTAGGAAATCTTTGCTTAACCTGAGGTCTTTGTCTTTTATGTTTTATTCTAGAGGTGTTACAGTTTTACCTGTTGCATTCAGGTCTACTGTCCAGCACCATTTATTGAGAAGACCAGAGTGCCCAGGTGTATTACTTTGGCACATGTGTTAAAAATCAATAGGCAGCATAGATTTAATACTGTTAAAATGGCAATACTCAAAATATTAATGTATGGATTCAACATAATCCCTATCACATTAACTACAAAGTTAGAAGAATCACACTTCCTGATTTTAATACTTACTACAAAACTACAGGAAATAAGATAGTACATAAATCAATTGAATAGACTGAAAGTCCACAAATGACTTTTTACATTTATGATCCATTGATTTTTTAAGAGGGGTTCCAATAGCATTTGATGGAGAAAGAAAAGTTTTTTCAACAAATGCTTCTAGAGAAGCTCGATATCTGCATGAAAAAAAAAATGAAGTTGGATCCCTTCTTTCTACCATAAGTAAAAATGAACTCAAAATGATCATGGGCCTAAATGTAAGAGCCAAAACTATAAAACCATTAGAAAAAATCAAAAGAGTAAAGCTTTATGACCTCAGACTAAGCAAAGCCTTCAGAGAAATGACATCAAAGCAGAAGAAATTAAAATATATATATAAAATAATATATATATATATATATTAGGTAAACTGGACTTTATTAAAATTGAAAACTTTTGTTCTACAAGTTACATCATCAAGAAAACAGAAACATAACCCATGGTGTGGGGAAAATATTTGTAAATCATATATTTGATAAGAGAATTGTATCCAAAATATATAAACAACTGATGTAACTCAATGATAAAAAGACAAGAAAACCATGAAAAAATGGGCAAAGATTCTGAATAGACATTTTTTCAAAGAAAACCCACAAATGACCCAAAAGCACATGAAAAGATAGATATTCGATATAATAAGGATGAAAATATACAAATGAAAACTTCAATGAGATACAACTTCACATTCACTAAGATAGCTGTAATGAAAAAGACAGATAATAACAAAATGTACTGGTGAAAATGCAGAGAAATTCGGACCCTCGCACACTCCTGGTCAGAATGTAAAATGGTGCAGCCACTTAGGAAATTCTCTGGCAGTTCCTTAAAGTGTTGGACGTAGAGTTACTATAAGACCCAGTAATTCTACTCCTCGGTATATATGTAAGAGAAATGAAAACATATGTCCACACAAATACTTGTACACAAATTATCAAGTGGAAATATTTGTAAACACATATCCAACAAAAGATTGTTATCTAGGATATATAAAAAAGTATCAAAGTCAATAGTAATAAAACAAACCAGTTAGAAAATGGACAAAAGACATGAACAGACACTTCACTGAGAAGCATATACAGGCAGCAAATAAGCACATTACAATATGTTCAACATCATCAGGTATTAAGGAAATGCAAATTAAAACCAAAATGAGATACTATTACTACATACCTATCGGAATGGCTGAAATAAATAATAGTGTCAACACAAATGCTGATGAGGATTTGGGAAGCCATCATCCATACTTTGCCAGTAGGAATGTAAAATGATATGGTCACCCTTTAAAACAGTCTGGCAGTTTCTCCTGAAACTAAACATGTATCTACCTACATCCCAGCAATTGCACATGGGGACATGCTTATGAGTGAAATAGCACAAAAGCTCAATATCAGGGATGATGCTGTGAAAGAGACAGCTTGTTGTCAACCCTACTCATTGTACCTTTCTTCTTAAACTTTAGTTCAGCCCGAATATTTTTATTTTAATGACTTGGACAAAAATATGTGGATGAAGAAGTGAGGAAGAAGTCAGCTTTTTCTTAGATTGTTCAATGAATTTCATAAACTTCTGTTTTCTAGAACACATATTCTAATAGTTCAGTAAATAAAATATGGTATATGGAAAAAATAAATTTTAAAGTAACATGGATGTGTATAAGAATGTTGTTCTTTGCAAAATAAATACTTTTGCTATAATTTTATTAAACAACATGCATAATTTAAAAACCATAGGACTTCAATTGCATAGGATATTGCACATGTATATTATTGAGATTTGCTAATATGTCTGTAAAACACAACTTTACTAATTATTACAATGATATGGTATATTCTAAACATATTTCAAAGGTATATTTCTGGAGAAGAAGTTCCCTTGGATAAAAGTGTTGTTTTCTAAATTGCTACCCAGTGTGAGAGACAACAGACAAAATTATCTGAAGGGAGTAATATTTGGTTAAGGTAATACTTTTTACTTTGATGATACCCAGTTTATACTTTGCCGAAACTTTAGTTTCAGAGTAACACGTATTTCTTTTGCATGTTTCTGTAGTATTGATTCTAAATAAGTCAGTTCAGTGAACATGTTCTAATTATTTTTAGTTTTATAAATATGATTTTCTAACAATATCATTTTGAGGTGGAAAATGATTATGGAGGAATTTTTTACATTGTCCCATTGTGTTTATAAAGAAACCATTCTTTTTTTAAAGATTTTATTTATTTATTTTTAGACAGAGGGGAAGCGTGGGAGAAGAGAGGGAGAAAAACATCAATGTGTGGTTGCCTCTCATGCACCCTCTACTGAGGACCTGGCCTGTAACCCAGGCACATGCCCTGACTAGGAATCGAACCAGTGACCCTTTGGTTCAGTGGCCAGCACTCAATCCACTGAGCCACATCAGCCAGGCTTAAAGAAACCATTCTTATCAATAGTTCAGACAATGGAAAATAGGGTAAACACTAATCACCCATCTATCAATCAGTTATCTCTCTCATCTGCTTAAATAATTATTAACTACTTATAATCATTTCATTGCCTGTCACCACATCCTAAATACTCATAAAAGACAAATTAATGAACATTATTTCTCTTATTACCCTTTGCAAATTGCTCTGATGAAGCTAATGATCCTTTTTTGTTTCTTTTTTTTCAAGTAATAATGTTTATATTATTAAACTCCCATCCCTCTCACCCAAATTTTATAAATATTGGATAGATGGGGTGTTTACACACAAAGATATTTTAAACAGAATTCCAACCTTGAGAATTATGGTAGCAAAATTGATAAATTAAACTCCACAAGATTAACCCACCTTTGAGCACTTGCAATGCAAAGCGTTCCTCTCAAGGAGTATGTTTTCCAAGGCAGCAGAATGGAAAGAGCTGAGCAGCAGCCTGGTGAGGAAAGTGCTGAGTTTTGCAGTCATCTCTGCCCTGGCGACCCCTTCAGTCACTTCCCTCTGCTGCAAAAACACAGAGAGCTGCATTATCCTTGCTCACTCAGGGACATGAAAAGGAATCCAGGCGATAAAAATGAGCGGAGGTCAGACTAGGCAGTGAAGTCTCATGAGCAGAGAGGAGTTTTGGAATAGAGGACCTGGACACTGGTTTAAACTCCTCGGGACCCTGTGACCACAACGAGTCAAGGCTTTCATGTCTTTATCACAAAATAGCCATGATCACAACCAACAAAAGTGACTGTGAAGACTCTTTGAAAAAATAAATACTTTCAAAATCAGTTTAAAATCTAAATAAAAACTGAATTAATTTGATATATTATTATAATTACCAAATAAATAACAGAATAAGGTCTGACTCGTAATTTCTTTTTCTAGGTTTAAATAGAAATCAAATAATGTTTAAGTCTTAAGGCAAATGTCCTTTAGCCAAAGGAGTTATGAGATTTTAGTCAATAGGGAAACCAATTGCCAAAAAATAAAAATTAAGTTAAATTAAAATAGCCTCTTAAGGGACATTAGTCCCTGGATATCAGATAATCTCTAAAACCAAGGTTGTGGTAACACAGTGCATTGAAGTGAATCAGAAAACTGTGGACTGTGTTCTGTTAGATGATTGCAGGAGGAGAAAAAGTTTAATGATTGGAATTTCTGAAAGGGCATACAGAACAACTTTGTGCTGTGTTTCTGGTACTTAGTTTGCTGTAATGAGTTGAAAACTGTGTTAAATGAGAAAAGGCTTTGAAATACACTCCACTAATATATAGCAATTACTTTTAACTTGATGATAACTACCAGTTATTTTTAGATAATTTTCTTTGTCATTTTTCAAACTCAAGAATTTTTAATGACTCTAGCAAATTAGCAGCTTACAACACATATATTTATATGTACTGGAAATTTCAACACAGAAATCTTGAAGTCAGTAGGAGGTAAGAACAGTATCTGAGGAAGCTTGGAAATGGAACATAGATGTTTTCAACTTATCTACCTCTTTTCTTGACCAGAGACTACAAAATGCCACATCATTATTTGTCATTCATTCTCAATATTAATAATCATTATATCAGAACATCATCTTGTTTTTTCTCCTAACTGCTTAACGAGCTTTGTTCTCTTAACTATATAAGGCTTTAGCATGTTCAGTATGGATGCTATTCACATGATTGGGTACATTGACATGAAATAGTTTTTAGGACGAGATTAAGTGACTTGAAATGAAAGCAGAGCTGAAAGGGAAGTACCTGCTAGTTTTGCCCACACCCTGGTAAAGACTGATATTGTAGTTCTTTTTTCCTGGCTGAGCCGTTTGCTCTTTCATAGGAAATGAAATTATGTGGAAATTGCATGAGAAAGTGTGTATGGGAAGTTTAAAAGGGGAGGGAAGACAGAAGATCACTTATATGAAGGAGAAAGTATAACAGAGAATCGGGATACAAAAACCCAGACAAAAGAAGCCACTGTATTTAATTTAAACATTATGATATACATGTATGTATCTTTTATTGAGGTAATTACATAAACTGAAATCATTACAATTTTTGCCTAATTATATTTATATCATAAAACAATTATAATTGAGTTTATGCCATGGTTAAGTGAATACTGTCTTAGCTTACACTACATCATCTATACTACTCCGAAGCACTTATTCCCAATCACTGTTAACCCTATATGAAACAAAGAGAAGTCTTCAGCAGTCTACTCACGTGAATATTCTCAGCTGAGTTAAATAATACCTGGGGAAGTGGCCCATACTGTATCAAATTGTGAGATATAAAAAGCAGGGCTTATATATGTGAGATTTGTTATTATGCTACTACATTAAAAAAAAGGCTTCAAAATAATTTGAATAATTATTATAAAAAATACATGTGAAGTCTTAAACTTAATCCATTTATGGACTTGTAGAAACAAAATCATTATTACTTCTGACTCAAATTAACTAAAACACCTTTTCTACTGCTTAACAAAAATTAGCTTCTAAACAAATTAGCTAAAGCATTTTTTCTACTATTTATCCACGGCTGTCAAGGAAGGTGGAGAACTACTATTTCTAGCATCTTCTAAATTACAGGAACTCTCAAATACTTTCTCATTTAGTCCTTACAACAATCTTATGGGTCAGGTTTTATTTTTTTTTTAAGATTTTATCTATTTATTTTTAGAGAGAAGGGAAGGGAGGGAGAAAAAGAGGGAGAGAAACATTCAAGTGTGGTTGCCTCTCACATGGCCCCCACGGAGGACCTGGTCTGCAACCCAGGCATATACCCTGACTGGGAATCGAACCAGCGACCCTTTGGTTCGCAGCCCATGCTCAATCCACTGAGCTACACCAGCCAGAGCAGGTTTTATTATTTTTATATTACAAATGAGGAAAAAGAGACACATAAGCAATTTTCCTAATTTATGACAGGATAGTTGTTCAAATTCATTTAGCTCAAATAAATTTTATGGCAAAAAAATGCTGAGAAAGTATGATAAAAAGAAAATTATAAAGTAGTGCTATTTTTGCTGTATTTTTCTAATTTCTGAGTGATTTTCATATTATAAGTCATGCCACCTAAATAAGGGTCAAACATGCAGTGTATTTCAGAATCAGATCAGTTCAGGAAGGACTATCTCATATGAACAATCATAATATATTCTCTGTTACTGACATCAGTTTTTCAACAACAGAGGCCCCGTGAGCTCTCTAAATATTACTAAAATGGTCTTATTTGTTAATTGCTTTATCATACAGATAATCTAAAACTCATTAATTACACAAGCACTAATATTGTGTTCTGGTCTGGTGCCTGCACTTTACATATAAGTTCTAATGACACCACCACCCTTTTACAAGCTAATGAGAAAGCAGAAACCAACATACTACTCAGCTAATCTGTTCACACAAGTTAAAGGCAAACAAAATCATTGCACTGTCTGAATATGTTTCCCGGAAAGAGAGAAAAGCCTGAGAGAATTTATATATCATGCAGTACATGAAAATAGAGACATGCTAAATATTTTTTAATATATTGTGAGAGTCAGAATTAAGCTCTCATAAGCAGCACTTTAGTTTTAGGAAAATAAATGACTTGCCACATTAAGTTAAATGATAATAATGCATTATGAAGTATTTAAGAAAAAAATCCCATTGCAGAATTAATTTAACAACATATGAACAAAACCTAAACATTGGACACTAATAAAATGTTAATGTGAGAAATATAAGATGTCCTAAATGGTTGAAGGGACAAACTGTATTCGTGGGCTAGAAGAATAAATCCCACTAAAATGTCAGTTTTTCACAAACTAATGTATAGATCCCACATAATTCCAAATAAAATCCAAGACGCCTTATAGTAAGAGATAAAAACTGAAAAGATTCTAAAATTTGTATTAAAATTCAAAGGATATCAAATAGCCAAAACAATTTTAAAAAGCGTTTAGAAAAACTTTTAACTATCTTATTTCAGAACTTACTAGAAAGCTACAATAATTAAGACAGCATGGTATTGAGAGTAAGGACAGATAAATAATAGATCAGTGTAATAAACTAGAACATCCACAAATAAACCCACATATAATGATTGGTTGATTGATTTTCAAAAAAGATACCAAGATAATTAAATAAGGAAAGGTAGACTTTTCAACAGAAGTGCTGAAATAGCTAGGTATCAATACAAGATTAACTATTCTGAATATTCATATCATACTATGCAGAAAAATAACTTAAAATGGGTCATAGATATAAACATAAAAAGATTTCATTAAATTTAGAAACATTTGTTTTTGGAAGCACACCATTATAAAAATGAAAGTGAAAGCCACATTCTAGGTGAAAATATCTGCAATTTACTTATCTGGCAATTTGCATTTCTGTATACTGAATTAATTTATAAAGAACTCTTACAACTCAGTAGCAAAATAAAATAAAATATTTTAAAAAGTAAGTTTTTGAATAAATACTTCATCTATAAAATAGGTAAAATTTAAAAGGCAGAGAACACCAAGTTGGCAAGGATATAGAACAACAAAAGTCTCAAGCATTGCTGATAATATGTTACACTGTATGATTTTACAGAAATGCTTGGCAATTTCTTATAATGTTAAACACACACCATGTTACCCAATAATAAATAAAAAACAAAGTCTTCATAAATCTGTCCATCTGTTTTGCTCTACAAGATTATGCCCAATCATTAAGGGTCTCCCTTTCTTATGCTGGAATTTTGACACTTGTCTGGCAAATATTGAGTAGTGGTCTTATTCGGCAATTCCCTGATCCTATTTTATAGATGGAGAAAATGAGTCATGAAAAAATCAAAGGCTTGGTGTTTAATGTAACTAATGGTCATATAACCAATATAATCCAGTAGGAGCTACACCAGTCTATGAATAACAGGTCTGACACTTTCTCCTGACCAGCATTCACATACGCATACACGCAGATACATAACTGACATAAAGTTCTTTAACGTAATATACACTATATAAATTAATTTCATGGTTTCATCTTGTTTCACTGAGGCATTAGGGATTCGAAGATGAGCAATAAGCCTCCTCACCTCAAGGGGCTTACAGTTTAGTGAAGGAGACATATAGGTAAGAAATAATAGCAAAGTAATGTGATAAATAAAAACCAAATAAACTATCCCTGTCTGGGGTGGCTCAGTGGATTGAGCGCTGGCCTGCAAACCAAAGGGTTGCCAGTTCGATTCCCAGTCACGGCATGTGCCTGGGTTGCAAGCCAGTGGGGGGCGCACAAAAGACAACAACACATTGATGTTTCTCTCCCTCTCTTCTTCCCTTCCTCCCCCCCACCCTAAAATAAATAAATAAAATCTTTTAAAAAGAACAAATAAACTAGATTTTTATTCTAGATTCACTTTTTATGAGCTATATAATGCTGGACAAGTTACTTTTCTGAAAGTTTAAGTTTTCTTATCCATAAAATGCAAAGATAAACACACTTAAGAGTTTTGGGAAGTTCGAAAATTCATGGTAACATATTTAAAAATCACAGTGACTAAAACAAAAAATACTTGCGATTCTTATTTCACCAACATCAGTATTCCCAATAAAACAGGTAGCAAGTGTTTTATCCATAGACATGAGAGAATGGTTGTTATTTTGAAAAGAAGGTGATATGTGATATGGTTTATGAGCATGGATGAATAGGAATAATTTCAATGGAAAGGAAGCCTGAGGTTGAAGTAGGAGGTGCTAAAAAGGCAGTAGCTAGAGCTCACATATATCTCCAAAGTACAAATAATTGTAAGTGATATTTACAAGATGTATCTTCTCCACTAGGCACTGCACTATCATTAATATATTACCTCATTCAGTTCTAAGAGTTGGTACTTCAACATAGCTATTTTACATGAGAAAACAGGAGCACAGAGAGGTATTATAACTTGCCCAAAGCCACAGAGTTCTTCCTAAGCAGGCTTAGGATTGAACCTGAGAGGAACCTGAGAAGAACCTGAAAGCATACACCACAATCCATTATGCAATAAAGAATGTGCTTTAAGGTATATGACTGCTTTATATAAATTTTCATGGCTATTTATCTCAGTTTAGTTTTTCAGAAGCTAATGAAGGCATTTGAAAGACCTAGCATCTTCATAGACAATTTAACAGATCCTTAATTTCTTTTGTAATGAGATTTAAATAATGAATATATTAGTAGGTTCAAAACACAGTATAAAATTCTGGTATTCAGAAAATGCAATTTTATTGTTCTATCGTTCAGCTTATTGTCTATGATATGCTTCTGAGCAGTCTGATCACAAACACTTGATATTCGTTAAATATCCAGTTGTCATATCACTGAGTTTCAAATGCTGGGGTGAGTGGGAGTTGCCGGGCATATGGCCCTTGTGTTATAAACAGTACATGCTGTATCTTCCTGAGATCCACTGAGAAATCCATAATTCACTGTAGTCCATGGATTACAACAATGTTGTCTGTGCAAAAATGTTTCTGGTCCCTCCCATCCAAAAGGTCCTTCACTGACATTCTGGGTTACGGCTCGTGTTCTTTTAGGGTATCATTCTCCTGCTCCTCATCACATAAGTCACAGAGACTTACAAGGTGAGAAACTATCTTTGTCTCTCATTACTTCCTTACTCTTTCCAGTTTCAGGAGATATTTGTCCTTCTCAGGTACTAGGCTGGGTTGTGAGAAGTCTGTGTTATAACTTGAGCAATGACTTTTGTCCACCTAAATCCATTTTGTCTTTTTCCTTGGCCAGTATTCCACCCTCCCTTAGTTGGGGGGGCGGGGTGTGTGGCCATATCACTGAGTTTTAACTAAGAGGACATGGGCCACTCCCAACATGGCCCACAAACCTTCCACACGTGCTCCTGTATGTTTTTCTTCTCCCTCCATTGTCATAACACAATGAATGCAGCCCTAGTAGGCGCAGATAAAAGCTGTACAAGCTGGAAAAAAGCCCTTGCTTGCTGAAGGACTTTCTAGACAGCCATAATCGGGAACACCCACCGACTGTTATTGATCAAGAAATAAACTTCTGTCCTTATCTAGCCATGACTAAATTAAGTTCATTTCTTACCACAGGCTAGTGTCTCCCAACTAAGACACAGACCCTGCTGATTCGATATGTTAAACATTAGTTTCTGTTCTGTAGTATCAATACCTCCGTGTATCCTCGGGGAAGGAAATACAGTTACACTTGCACTCCAGTTCCCCAAATCTACCTGAAGTGCTTCACTAACTGCATGAGTTCACTCAGGAGAGCTGCTGCCTGTCTCCCTTTTCTAAAGAACTCTCATTTTTTCCCTCACGATACTTCTCCATTTTACTTCCCTCTTTCCTCCAGCTCTAGGAATCTTTATGGTTTTAGTGGCAAGGCAGAAAGTTTTATGTTATTCATCGAATTCTCCTTTTTAAAATCCATGTTGAAGAGATTAGAATATCATTAATTAAATATTTTGGAGATATGTAAGAAAATAAGTAATGCACTAGCTAATTAATTGAGAGAAGAGCAGAGAGTAAAAAGGAAAGCAAAGGTGGGGGAATCTTCATTAACATTTTCAGATATTACCCCGGGGCACTTGCAGAACTCAATCAAAACATCACGTACTAAGAACTGCATTACCTCTCAGTAAATAGCTTGATCACTACCAAGACTTTAAGAAATTATAATACTTTTAATGATTAATATTTTTATTAAATGTGTTGATGTGACAATGGTCAATGAAATTATACAGGTTTCGAGTGTACAATTCTAAGGCATATTGTATATATACTGTATTGTGTGTTTATTACCCAAAGTTAAGTCTCCTTCTGGCACCATATATTTGACTCCCTTTACACTTTTCTTTTGCTGTGACTCCCTTTCCCTCCAGTAACCGCCCTACTTTTGTCTCTCTGTGTCTACGAGGTTTGATTTGTTTTTCTCGTTTGTTCATTTGTTGCTTTATTTTTATATTCCACATTATAAGTGAAATCATATTTTTGACATTTTCTGTCTGAGTTCACTTAGCATGATATTTTCAAGACCCATCCATGTTGTTGCAACTAGTAGTATTTCATATTTTCTTATGGCTGACTGGCATTCCATTGTCGATGTGCACTACATCTTCTATACCCAATCACCTAACAAAAGCTGCTTGGGTTGTTTCCATGTCTTGGCTAACCGTGAATAATGTTGCAATAAACGTTACTCAAAATTTTTGTGTAGATACCCAGAAGAGGGATTGCTGGGTTATATGGTAACTTTGTTCTTAATTTTTTGAGGAAACTCCATACTATTTTCCTCAGTGGTTGCACCAGTTTACATTCCCACCATCAGTGAATGAGGGTTCCTTTTGTTCCACAACTTCTCCACCGCTAGTTATTTTTGCCTTGTTGATAATAGCCATTTTAGCAGGTGTGAGGTGGTGTCTCATTGTGGTTTTGATTTTCATTTCCCTAATAACTAGTGAACTTGAGCGTCTGTTGGCCATTCATCTGTCTTCTTGGGAGAAATGACTGTTCAGTTCCTCTGTTCATTTTTTTTTAAATTAGATTGTTTGTTTTGTTGTTGAGTTGTATGAGTTCATTATGTATTTTGAATGTTAACCCCTTGTCAGATCTGTTGATTACAAATATCGTCTCCCATCCAGCTGGTTGACTTTTTGTGTTGATGATGGTTTCTTTTGCTGTGCCTAAGCCTTTTAGTTTGATACGGTCCCATTAATTTATTTTTGCTTTTACTTCCTTTGCCTTTGGGGTATAATTCATAAAAGCCTTTCTAGAACAAGGTCCCTAAATTTGGTAGCTATGGTTTCTTCTATGTAATTTATTGTTTTGGATCTTATAGGTAAGTCTCTTATCTATTTTTAGTTACTTTTTGTATATGGGGACAATCAGCAGTCTAGATCCATTCTTTTGCAAGAGCTTTCCAATTTTCCCTGCACTACTTTTTTTTTTTTCAACTTCCAGTAGCATTTATTTTTCCTAGAATCTAGATACAATTAACTGTAGCAAGACAGTGCTCAATACTATTTAAGCCTCATTTTCAGTTCTTTAAACTAGCTTATCATTTGTAAACGTGAATTCGCATTTCAATAAAAATGGAAACTAGATTTGACATTAACAAAATTTACTCAGTATTGATGTTAACTACAAAATTTTTCTATGAGCCCTGGCTGGTGTAGCTCAGTGGATTGAATGCGGGCTGGGAACCAAAGGGTCCCGGTTCGATTCCCAGTCAGAGCACATGCCTGGGTTGCAGGCCGGGTCTCCAGTGGGGGCCATTAGAGAGGCAACCGTACATTGCTGTTTCTCTCCCTCTCTTTCTCCTCCCTTCTCCTCTAAAAATAAATAAAATCTTTAAAAAAATTTTTAAAAATTTTTATATGAAACACTTGGACTTAATATACCAGCATTTGGCCTTTATAAACTAGCTTACACATAAACAGTTATTACTTTATCTGCCCTACCCTATTTAGTGTTGCACCAGAGACCCTCCCACAGTTTTTACTACATAAACAGATTCCTTCCCTTAGGACAAAGTGAAAAAGTTCCCACCCAGTAAAAGGAAAAAAAAAAAAAAAACCCGAACAGATTTATCCAATTCTGAATTATTAGCAAATATAACACCAGAAATAGGTTATGGGCTACTTTTAACCTAATTAATATAAAAGAAAGTTACAGTGTTGACCAAAAGAACACACAGGTTTCTCATTAAACTTTGTTTTAATGGGTCTCAAAATTCTGTGACAGATTTTGGCCAAGTTGTCTCCGTTAAAACGTATGGATTTTAAAAACTAATAACTTAAGAACTGCCACACACACACACACACAAAAAAAAAAAACAGTGGTCCACAAAACATTCTCCTTTCTTTCTGAAGGTTTTACGATGCATTGTAATCATTAACCAGTCCTTTACTATTAAACTTAAGTGGCCAATTGAGACAAAGATTTCTGAGACCGTTCTTCCACCACTGATTAAGAGTGGGGTGGCAGGTGTTGGGGAAAATCTTCATTTAGCCTTCTGAGCTTTCTGGGCAGACTTGGTAACTTTGCCAGCTCCAGCTGCTTTCTTGTCCACTGCTTTGATGACCCCAACAGCAACTGTCTGTCTCATGTCACAAACAGCAAAGCGGCCCAGGGGAGGATAGTCAGAGAAGCTCTCAGCACACATGGGCTTGCCAGGAACCATATCAACAATGGCAGCATCACCAGATTTCAAAAACTTTGGGCCATCTTCCAGCTTCTTTCCAGAGCGACGATCAATCTTCTCCTTCAGCTCAGCAAATTTGAAAGCAATATGAGCTGTGTGACAATCCAGAACAGGTGTGTATCCAGCACTGATTTGACCTGGATGGTTGAGGATAATCACCTGAGCTGTGAAGACAGCAGCTTCCATTGGTGGGTCATTTTTGCTGTCACCAGCCACATTGCCATGACGAACATCTTTGAGTGACATGTTCTTGACATTGAAGCCCACATTGTCCCCAGGAAGAGCTTCACTCAGAGCTTCATGGTGCATTTCAACAGACTTTACTTCAGTTGTAATGTTGACTGGAGCAAAGGTGACCACCATGCCAGGTTTGAGAACGCCAGTCCCCGCTCGACCCACAGGGACTGTACCACTGCCACCAATTTTGTAGACATCCTAGAGAGGCAGACGCAGAGGCTTGTCAGTTGGACGAGTTGGTGGCAGGATGCAATCCAGAGCTTCAAGCAGCAGGTTCCACTGGCACTGCCATCTTTACGGTGACTTCCCATCCCTTGAACCAAGGCATGTTAGCACTTGGCTCCAGCATGTTGTCACCATTCCAACCAGAAATTGGCACAAATGCTACTGTGTCAGGGTTGTAGCCAATTTACTTAATGTAGGTGCTGACTTCTTTAACAATTTCCTCGTATCTCTTCTGGCTGCAGGGAGGCTCAGTGGAATCCATTTTGTTAACACCAACAATCAGCTGTTTCACACCTAGTGTGTCAGCCAGAAGGACATGCTCACAAGTCTGCCCATTCTTGGAGATCCCTGCTTCAAACTCACCAACACCAGCAGCAACAATCAGGACAGCACAGTCAGCCTGAGATGTGCCTGTCATCATGTCCTTGATAAAGTCTCTATGTCCTGGGGCATCAATGACGGTCACAAGATTTGCTGGTTTCGAATTTCTGCAGGGAGATATCAATGGTGATACCACACTCATGTTCAGCTTTCAGTTTATCCAAGACGCAGGCATACTTGAAGGAGACCTTCCCCACCTCAGCAGCCTCCTTCTCAAATGTCTTGATGGTTCTTTTGTCGATCCCACCACATTTGTAGATCAGATGGCCAGTAGTGGTAGACTTGCCAGAATCTACGTGTCCAATAACCACAATGTTGATGTGAGTCTTTTCCTTTCCCATTTTGGCTTCGATTTAGTGGTGGTTTTCTCAACACCTGTGTTCTGGCAGCAAACCCGTTGCGAAAAAGCCCAGCACTGCTTTTTGAAGAATTTTGCATCCGTATTTATCAGAGGTATTGCTCTATTGCTTGTGTGTGTGCTACCCTGCCACATTTGGGTATCAGTGTTATGATGGCTTTATAAAATACATTGGGAAGTATTATTTCTTCTACATTTTTAAAAAGAGTTTGAGAAGGATAGGGATTAAATCTTCTTTGAATGTTTAGCAGAATTCACTAGTAAAATCATATGGTCCTGGACTTTTACTTTGGGGGGATGTTTCAGTTTCCTCATTGTTGATTAGTCTATTAAGATTTTCCAGTTCTTCCTGATTCAACCTAGGAAGGTTACATAGTTCTGGGAGCTTACCCAAGTTTTCTAGGTTATTGAATTGTGTGGCATATGGTCATTCATAGTATTCTTGTAGTATCCTTTCTATTTCTGTGGTGTCTTGGTAACTTCTCTTCCATTTCTTATTTTGATTATACAAGTCTTTTTTTTTTTCCTAAATGAGTGTAATGAGATGTTTGTGGCCTGAGATTTTTGTTTTCTATTTCACTTAATTCTGCTGTAATTTTTATTATTTCCTTTCTTGTGCTGACTTTGGGCTGTTTTTGTTCTTTTTCTAGTTCTTTAAGATGTAATGTTAGGTTGTTTATTTGGGATTTTTCTTATTTCTTGGGTTAGGCCTGTAATGATGTAAACTTCCCTTTTATTATCACACCCCAGAAGCTTTAATATGTTCTACTGCCATTCTCATTTGTCTCTATGCATCTTTTGCTCTCTCCTTTTATTTCTTTGGTCCAATTGTGTTTTAATAGCATGTTGTTTATTGCCACATATTTATGGGTTTTGTGGCGTCTATTTTTTTGCAGTTGATTTCTAATCTCAAAACATTGTGGTGAGAATACACTGGGCATGATTTCAATCTTCTTGAATTTGTTAAGGCTAGTTTTGTGTCCCAACATACAACCTACCCTTGAGAATGTATAACCTGATGTTCTGGGATGTAAGGCTCCTTAAGTATCAATTATGTCCATTTGATCTAATGTTTCATTTAAGGCCGAAATTTCTTTATTGATTTTCTGTTTGGATGATCTATCTATGGCTCTCAATGGGGTATTTAGGTTCCTTTCTATGATCGTGCTTTAGTTAGTTTCTCCCTTTAGTTTCGTTAGTAATTGCTTTATATATTTTAGTGCTCAATTATTGGGTGCATATATACTAAGAAATGTCGTGTCTTCTTAAAGGAATGTCTCCTTTATTATTATAAACTGTCCATCTTTGTCTCTTGTTTCAGTTTTGATCTTGAAATAGATGTTGTTAGATATAATTATGCTACATTGTTTTTCTGTGGGTGCCATTTGCTTGGAGAATCAGTTTCTATCATTTCACTCTGAGTCTATATTTATCTTTGCAGCTGAGATTTGTCTCCTGTAGGCACCATATTGTTGGATTTTTTTCCCCTCAATCTCCTACTCTGTGTCTTTTTATTGGTGAGTTAAGTGCACTTACATTTAGGAGGATTACAGTATGATGATTTCTTTCAGTCATTTTTAAACTTTTTTTCTGGTAGTTTTGTGTCTCCATTGGTTTTTTTCCTATGTGTTTCTGTTACTTGCTTTAGTTTGGTGATATTCTAGATGTTTCCTCTGTTTTATGTTGTGTTAAGTCATGTGCTTAAGTTTTTTTTTTTGGGGGGGGGGTTTGTGTGTGTGTAGTTACCATTAGGTTTATACAAAATAAAATTTCTTAAATATGGTCTTTCTTTTTCTTCTGAATACACAATATTGCCATTCCCCTTTGCAAAATGCATCTTATCTCTATTGCCCTTTGCAAATTTAGACCTTTACCCCTCCCCGTTTATGTTTTTGTTGTCACAAACTATCTCTATTTATACTGTGAGTTCATTTCCAAGTTGCAATAGCTATTTTCTTCTCTCCTGTTTAATGTTTTTACCTCCTTTAACCTTTATGTGATATTTAAGTATATAACGCTTTTTTTCTGAAAAAGCGTTGTATTATCCTGCTTCTGTCTGTTAATAATCTTATTCAAAGTTTTTATTACTTGTTCCTTTGTTTCTTTTGTTCTTTGTTTTATATAGAATTACCTCCTTGAGTATTTACTATAATGGAGATTTTCTGGTGGCAAATTCCCTCAGCTTCTGTATGTCTGTAGAGTCTTATTTCTCCTTCACAGCTGAAAGAAAACTTTGCTAAATATATTGTTCTTGGCTGATAATTTCTTTCTTTCAGTAACTTGAATATTTGATTCTACTTTCTCTTAGCTTGTAGGATTTCTGCTGAGAAATCCAATAATCTAATGGATTTTTTGATAGTTTACTTTCTTCTTTTCCCTGACTACCTTGAATATTCTTTCTTGCTCATTGATTTTTGACAGTTTTAATATAACATGCCCTGGAGAAGGCCTGTCTGTATTGATATCATTAGATGTTTTGGTTGCTTCTCAGATTGGAGGATCTAGGCCTTTCAATAGGTTAGGGAAGTTCTCATCACCTATTTGTTTGAGTAGGTTCTCTGTTCCCTTCTCACTCTCTTCTCCTTTTGGTGTACCTACTATTCTTATATTGCTCTTTCTGATGGAGTCAGTTCTCTTAGAGTTGTTTCATTTATTTATTTTTTTTTTTTTACTTTCAGCTCTCTCTATTCTTCCGTTTTCATCATTTCTAGATTTTTATATTTGACATCACCAATTCTTTCCTCCATTTGCTAAGCTCTATTTCCTAAGCTAGCTAGTTCATTCTTTATTTCTTTTATTGATCTCTTCTCCAAAATTTCTATTTGGTTCTCTTTTAAAGTTTCAATCTCTTTAGTAATGTACTTGTTTGTTTTTTCATTGAATTTATTTCTGAGCTCATTAAAAAGGCTATCTGTGTTTTCTTATATCTTGAGTTTTTTCAGAATTGCAATCTTGAATTTTCTCTCATTTAAACCATGTATTTCTATGTCTTTGGGTTTTGTTTTTTTTTTAGAGATTTTTCATTTTCTTTCTCATCATCTTGGTTATTCATGATATTTGATGGATTCCTTCTTTGAGCATAGGTTGAAATCTTTCTTTTGTTT
>PVJI01007621.1:0-76936 GCA_004026765.1 Micronycteris hirsuta
TCCCATGTGCTCCCAAGTTGGGAGACACACGCGCTGTCGGGAGGGGACTGCACACCCTTGTGAGAAAGAGCAGGTTCAGGAGAGTTAACCGGGGTCTACCCGCCGCTCGGCTCCTCTGGCCCGTGGAGGAGTTGGCTATTTCTCCCCTTTCTCTTCTTTGAAATGTTTTGAATTAAAATAGCTTACTCAAGGTCACCGAAGGCATATGGTCCTGCTCAAAACTTTAAACAAAACATTAGTTTTTACAACCTTTTGTAATTTGGTATTGTATACAACATGGTCATATGCAGAGTTTCTGTAATCTTTTCAGTGGGTGACAGAAATATGAGAAGCAAATTTATAAGCCATTTAGTGAAGCATTTAATCAATTTCATGCATAGGAAAGAACTCCGATTGCTCGGCTTTATCAATCTTTCTCTCCAGGAGAACTCACTCCAGTCAACGGGATCTTCAAACACGGGCTGGGGGTGAAGGTGGGGGTGGGGGGTGGAGACCGGCCCAGCGCAGGGCTGAGATGGGGAGGGTGGCCGCATGCGCGTAGGCGCTTGAAAAGTCAGGGACTTCCAAAGTCTGCCTAACAGGATTGCCAGCATCTCTGCCTTCTGGAGGCTGCTAATGTATTTCCAAAAAGAAAGCACGGATCTGATGTTTTAGAGGAACTTTTCCAGGCCTTTTTTTTTTTTAACTGCAAAGTTATTCATTAAACACCCTTTTCCCAGAGCTACGCTGCCGTGCTCAGCAGGGCAGACTGCCTTCGACTTTTCGACTCACGAAATTACGTATATATTTTAAAAACCCTGTTTCAGTGGTTATTGCTTTTTAAAACACATGAAAGAGAAAACGACTTCCATTAAAACTTACTTCTGAATTAAGGAGTCGAAGCCGTATGACCCAAATAACTAGAAATCCACCAAAGTGGCCTCTTACAAGTATTTGAGCTTTTTTCCCTGACTCTTTGAACGGTCTCCGAGGGTTCGTGTTCCGATTCTTTTTCAAATTGCTTAAAAGATTAATCCAGCACGTGGCCGCACAGCGGGTTAATATTTTCTTTTCTGTCACGTGCCGGAGTCCCCCTTATAACACTTTCCCCCAAACACCAAGTTCTTAAGTGAAAAGTCCTGAGGGAACAAAAAGAGGATCTCGGCATAATCACTATCTGCTAAACCACATTAAAATTGCATTAGCTCTACCTTGTCCTCTAAAACTGAACCTCAGAGCAAGGTATTGTAGACATCGTTTCTAATTTAGAAAATAATTTGCTTTCCTTTATTTCCAAACCTCGAAAGGTATTTCAGGGAATAAATCCCAACCGAGGTTATTTAGTTTTTATTTTACATCAGCTCCGTTCAAGGAGCTCGTCTTGGGCAGGTAGGATGTTTTACACACCTTTAAATATTGACGTGCGTCGGGATGTGCTTGCCTTGGTGATTCGGTGGTATGCCACTTGATGTTTATTTTGTCACACTGTTAAGCTGAGCGGGACAGTTATATTGAACTAAATCGCCTTGGTAATCCCTCATAAGACGAGTAGTTCTAAAGGAAATCAGCCAATGGGAGGTTTGCTGGTCTGTCTGTCTGTCTACCTATCATCCATCCATCCATTTGCCTATCTAGCTGCCTATTTATCATTTACTCATCCATCCACCCTCTACCTATCTATCACTATTCAACCACTAACTCCTAGATTAACCAGTGCCTCGCTGACTTAAAAAAATAAATTATTTTAGAGGAAAGATGCCTTTGATATGCTATTTGAAAAGGCAATTCCTGAGGACCAAAGACTTTTAAATTTTCGAATACATTTTGAAACACAAACCAATGACCATACACTTACTCTCCCTGTAAATATGCAGGTATTGGAAGACAAGGTCAAAGTCCCCCTTGCTAGCCCAGTGGCTCTTTCCACCTCCCTGGCCATGACCTATGTTACCAAAGGTGCGTCTTTCTAGTCCTTTTCTATCTGAACAAAACTGTCAAATGTGCCCTATTGGATGTATCACTTTGCACTTGATGTTTTTATTCCTCAGTGCTTCCAGAACCCCTAACAGTATGGCTAGACCACTGCTCCAACAACATTGGAGCTACCCCACTCCCTGATATGGAACTATACTACAAGGCCATAGTAATCAAAACAGCATGGCACTGGCATAAAACAGACACGTAGATGAATGCAACAGAATAAAGAGGCCAGAAATAAACCCATGCCTTTATGGTCAATTAATCTATGACAAAGGAGGTTATGCAATGGGGTAAGGACAGTCTATTCAGTAAATGGTATTAGAAAAATTTGGCAGATACATGCAAAAAAAATGAAACTAAACTGCCACTTACACTATAGACAAGAATAAATTCAAAATGGATTAAAGGCTTAAATATAAGACTCAAACCCATAAAACTCCTAGAAGACATAGGCAGTAGCATCTCTGACGTCTCTCTTAGCAATCATTTTTTTCTGCTATAGCTCCTCAGGCAAGAAAAAAATAAACAAAATGAAACCTCATTAAATGAATGAAAAAGTTTTGCAGAGCAAAGGAAACCATCCACAAATGACAAGACCTGTTGAATCGGCCACTTGTTCCCCCCTTTTTTTTTTAAAGAATAACTGCCAAATATTGGGATTGAATCTGTAAAACTTCTAAAGTTGGCTTTGAGAATTTATTTCTAATAGTGAATAACTGGAAGTCAACTATATATGTAGACTGATTACATACACATAGCATATCGATATTGCAATGTTGTATGGGCATTGAAATGTTATGAAGTCTCTAGAGCAATATTGAAAAGATGTTCATGAAATACTCTTAAGGAAAGTTAAGAGGCAAACCCATAACATATGTAAACTTAACTGTATATGTATATGGGCCATGAACTTGTAGACTTGCAAGTCATTCTCTTTCCTTAGAATGCCTTTGAATGTTCTAATTACTAATGACTGGGTATGAACATCAGAGCGCTACCCTAGCTGCATGCTTGCCATGTGAGCGGTGAATGTTGGACAGGAGGAGCAAATTCCTTCTCCCTTTCTCCCAAGATGCCAGCGGAGGGCTTCACCTAAACGGGGAAGAGCACACATCACATTTACACGCAGGGAGAAACCACCTGCTATCACTCAAACAGCCTGGTTGGAATAGACGCAGGTCGGAGGCGTCAGCATAGGGTAGAACTCATGGCCCCTTTCCAGGCTCCCGTGAACACGCCCGCCTGTCCCGGTCTGGGTGGGCTGATGATCTTCCACAGGGCAAAGAAAACTAGATGATGGGACTGCCAAGGTGCAGGGACAAACTACTGGCCATCAAGAGGTGTGCGAATGCTGATCTCCTTCCCAGGATATTCCAAAGGTGAATTTTGGACAGGCTTGAAATGCTTGATAGCCCACAAAGGAGATGTTGAGTTTCCCCACATTTAACTGGGTCTTTTGTAATCCTTTATCAGAGGGGGCTGCAAATTGAGGACATTCGACAGGAGGGAAGTTTGCACTTGGATTCCTTACGGGTTCACCAAGGACAGCCTGTATCATGCTCCTTGTTTATTTATTTATTTATTTATTTATTTTTAGAGAGAGGAGAAGGGAGGGAGAAAGAGCAATGTATGGTTGCCTCTCACATGGCCCTCACTGGGGACCTGGCCTGCAACCCAGGCATGTGCCCCGACTGGGAATCGAACCGGGACCCCCTGGTTTCCAGCCCGCGCTCAATCCACTGAGCTACACTAGCCGGGGCGATCTTTTTAGATGAATGTATAATAAGAGAGGGAATCTATGCTGAAATCACCTGGGATATTGGGAGTCGGTGTGCCTGGGTGGGGTCTGAGATTCTTCATTGCCCACAGGCTCCTGGGGGACCCCGCCACCAACCACTCTCTAAGTAGCTAGCTTTTAGACTATGCGCTCCAAATAGGGCTTCTTAAAAACCAAATTTCTGTGCTCGCTGTCCCAGTTTCTGATGCAGTAAACACAAGACTATCTTTTTTCCAAGCTTCCCAGATAATTCTGTTGTGCAATAGAGGAAGAACAGCAGCTTTAGACCCTGCATAACCAGTCACAGTGTCATTTGGGTTGGGGTGACAACATGGGTAGGCGTCCCTGTACCTGGCTGGACCTTTGTTCAATCCTAGATGAAATGGGTGACTTCTAGCTTGTACACCGTGCATCTTTTTATTCCATTTTCTGTTCTCGCAGGGGCTTAGCTCCTCCTCACCATCACCTTGGACTTGGTGTCCTCAGTCATTCCTTTTTAGCTGAATTGACCACTGATTCATCCGGCGTCCTGGAGCTTCAGGCTCTGTGTGGTCGATGGACATGATATTGTCTTCCCGAGCTGCTTTGGTGAGTTTCAAATAACAAGAAGCCTGACCTCTGACAGGTCCTTGGAGGGCTCTGACCCCCTCTCTCCCTTTCACCCACAGCAAACATGTCTTAAATAAGTGCGGAGTGCTACGGAAACTTGGGAGAGTTTCATTTTTTTAAATTTAATTTAATTTTTTTAAATATATTTTACTGATTATGCTATTACAATTGTCCCATTTTCCCCCTTTCTTCCTCTCCACCCCCACCCCCTGCATTCCCCGCCCTTTAGTTTTTGTCCATAGATCATACACTTAAGTTCTTTGTCTTCTACATTTCCTATACTATTCTTAACCTCCCCTGTATGTTTTCAACCTACCATTTATGCTATTTATTCTCTGTACTTCCCCCCCTCTCTCCCCCTACCACTCCCCTGTTGATATCCCTCCATGCCTTATATAAATCCCTTTAACATTTCATATAATAAAGGCTGGGTGATGATGAACTCCTTGAACTTGACCTTATCTGAGAAGCACTTTATCTGCCCTTCCATTCTAAATGATAGCTTTGCTGGATAGAGTATTCTTGGATGTAGGTCCTCACCTTTCATGACTTGGAATACTTCTCTCCAGCCCCTTCTTGCCTGCAAGGTCTCCCTTGAGAAATCAGCTGATAGTCTTATGGGAATCCTTTGTAGGTAATTGTCTCCTTTTCTCTTGCTGCTTCTAAGACTCTCTCCTTGTTTTTAATCTTGGGTAATGTAATTATGATGTGTCTTGGTGTGTTTCTCTTTGGGTCCAACTTCTTTGGGACTCTCTGAGCTTCCTGGACTTCCTGAAAATCTATTTCCGTCACCAGCTTGGGGAAGTTCTCCTTCATTATTTGTTCAAATAGGTTTTCAATCCCTTGGTAACTTTCTCTTCTCCTTCTGGCACCCCTATGACTCAGATGTTGGGACATTTACAGATGTCCTGGAGGTTCCTAAGCCTCTTCTCAATTTTTTGAATTCTTGTTTCTTCATTCTTTTCTGGTTGGATGTTTTTTTCTTTCTGCTGGTCTACTCCGTTGATTTGAGTCCCAGTTTCCTTCTTATCACTATTGGTTCCCTGCAGACTTCCCCTCATTTCCTTTATATTATCCTTCATTTGTTCAAGTAATTGTGACAATCTTTCTTCGAATCCTGTGAGCATCCCAATTACCAGTGCTTTGAACTGTGCATCTGATAGGTTGGCTAACTCTTCGTCACTTAGTTGTATTTTTTCTGGAGCTTTGATGTGTTCTTTCACTGGGGCCATTTTTTTTCTTGGTGCACCTGTTACTTTAAGGGGCGGAGCCTTAGGTGTTCACCAGGGCGGAGTAACCCACTTTGCTACATTGTGACACTGTCTGTGGGGGCGGGGCCTGAGAGAACAATGGCGCTTGCTCTGCTCTCCGCACTTCTCCAGCTGCCCTCAAGCAAGTTGGTTTCCTCTCTGCTGGCTCCGGGGTGAGCGGACCGGCCTGCACAGCTCCAAGTCCCTGAGGGTCTCCCCAGTGAACTCCCCTGTGAGGCCGGGAGTTCCTCCCGCTGCCGCCTCAGCCCCCACAGGTGTTTTCAATAGATGGTTTGAGGCTTTATTTCCCTGGGTTGGTGGGTTGTGTGGTCTGTTCTGCTCCCCAGCTTTTCCTCCCGGTTTATCTGCTCGAGAATGAGGGACCGCCCGGTCCCCCAGTGTCAGCCCCGGTTTCGCCGAGTGTGCCCACCACGGGCCTCTCCGGGCAGCTGGAGCGTTGCCGGTACCGCTCCACAAACCTCGTCTTGCCGGGTGCTCACCGCCCGGCTCCGCCCCGCCTACCGGTCTGGATGAACGTGTCTTCTTTAACTCCTTGGTTGTTGGACTTCCACTCAGTTCAGTTTTCTGTCAGATCTGGCTCTTTTTGTTTTTTAAATTGTTGTTTTTCCTCTTTTGGTTGTGCGAGGAGGCACAGCATGTCTACCTACACCTCCATCGTGGCCGGAAGTCCCTGGGAGAGTTTCATTATTAATGGCAGAAAAGTACATCACTTTTTAATTGGACAAAATGAACATCCACAATTAATTGACAGCATGTAACTGACATGTCACTAAGGTTTACGTGAATTCTCTCTATTAGCAGTGTTTCTTATAAATATCTGTAAGAGGAGTCCACTATCACCGGTGGTGATTGCCACCTGATACGTATGTTGAATCTCCATGATTCTAGTTGGGGACTGTACTGTCCCAGCTTTAGCTGCTACCTAGGGAGGTGGGGATTGCTCTCTCCCCACAATTATGCACACCCACCGTGAATGCAGACAGCCATTGGCCCTGCCATGTGTGAGCATCGCCGTTCTCAAGGCCAGATTGGCTTTGGCTGGAGAAAGAAGCCAACGATTGAATGTTGACTTTGCCCGCTGCCCCCAGGGCCACCTTAGCCCGCTGGTCTGTGACATCAGCATTCCTGTGATGTTTATCGCATTTGTCCCATTCTTTGCCTCAACCTTCTTTCAACAGTGAATTTTTGAGGGAAGAGATACAGGCAACGATGTGCGTTGTTTGGTTTTTATTTGTTTGGTTTTTTTTTTTTTTTAGGGGTTATTGCTGCCTAAATGAAGACCTGTACTGGAGGAAGTCCAGCTAACTCCATTTAAGTATATGCACTTCTCAAGGACCCAGATTCGATAGGCCACAGAGGCAGGCGAAGGTGAGTTGGAAATGGGAAAGGCGCGCGGGAGATGGTGCATTAAGTGTGTGGTCCCTGATGGCCTGAGCTCTTATTCCGGCCGTTTCCTTCTCCCTGGGTGATTGTAGGTAATTAGCACACCTCTCTGAGATTTATCGTCTCTCTCTATGCAAAGATGATTCAAGGAGGCGATCGATTCCATGAGAGTCTCTACTGGTAGAAGCAAACATCTTTGTTTTGTCCCCCACTGTACTCCAAATACCTAAGAAGTTTCCCTGAGCACAGTAGGTGCTCAGTTAATATTTGTTGACTGAATGGCTTCCTTCCAGAGTGACAGAGAAGACATGTCTTTCTCTAAATGTCCTCAAAGTATTTCTCCACATCCTCATTAGAGTGGCCTGTGTTGGTTTTTTTTTTTTTTTAAAGAATTGTGACTTATCCATATTGGTAGCTTTTTTTTTTTTTTTAGATTTTATTTATTTATTTTTAGAGAGAGGAGAAGAGGGGAAGAAAGAGAGGAGGAAACAGCAATGTGTGGTTGCCTCTCACATGGCCCTCACTGGGGACCTGGCCTGCAACCCAGGCATGTGCCCCGACTGGGAATCGAACTGGTTCCCAGCCCATGCTCAATCCACTGAGCTACACCAGTCAGGGCCTGTGTTGGATTTTTTTTTTTTTTTGAACTATTAAATGGCCCCAGGATTTGGGTGCCATGCCAGACAAAAGCTAGTGGCACAGTTAAAGGTCTGAACACTTGGTGGACGTCCATATCCTCTCAAGTGTTTATTGACTTGAAGTTAAGTAGATGCAACAATTTGAAGCGTAAACCAAATTTAGTCCTTTTTTTTTTATTTTACTGTTTATAAAACAAGATATTTTATGGACATAATTTATACTTCGAGTAGAAGAGGGCCATGCCCAATATTATCTTTATCTTCAAGACATAAATAATGAACAACTCCAGTCATCCAACTTTACTACAATCGCAATAGATTTTGGCAGAGTTTATGTATTGTATGCAATGCTAACGTAACGCTGGCTTCTAAGGACAGAGGCCAGGATTTCTAGGTTGGTTTTGTTAAATGGAAAGAAAAAAAATCTACTGCTGTATGTGTAGTGTTTACTACATTCGAGAGATTAACTCTTGTAAATAAAATTGCTTAGACCGGCTTCTAATCAGAAAGTTAAAATGATCTGTGGCAATGTACCCACTCAAAACTTGTATACGATGAAAATCTTTCAATAATTAATACGCTCTCCATCTAGAGTAATTGACGGGGGGTCATAAATATAATGGGCCATCTGTGTTTGATTTGTCCATGAAAATCTAGCTTAAAGGGCTAGGCAGGTAATTCAGGCTTCTCCAGCAAGAGGGATTGCTTCCAACTTTTCTAGGTAGCAGAATAACTTAGTAGGATTTTTTTTGGCTTCTTAAAGTCTGTGCCAGATTTCTGCTGGAGCTTTGCAATTCTCACTGCTTCTCATTTGAATGCAATAAACTCGTTTAGAGTTTCGGATGTATGTGGGGAACTCAGCCATCCTGGACAATGACACTCGGCTCTCCCAACCACGTCACCAGTAACTTGAAAGACATGTGTCTAATTAAAAAAAAAAATCAGAGGCTCACTCAAGGGCTATAACTTTATCATTCATTCTGCTCAGTGTGGCCACTTCAGAAGTCGATTTTGTTCTTTCTCCTCTTCTATCAGCAATAAAAGTAGGACAGGTCATAAGACCATCGGGGTTCTTGGTAAGATTTTTGTAACCCACTCTTCCAGGAGGGAACCAGAGTCGATGCTCTTTGGTTTCCTTGCACAGGAAATTTTAGAGAATATTGAGTATTTTCCTGGAATACTGTCCTGAGATCCAGACCCATAATTCACCTGGGAAAGAACACTCATCTAGACTTTACCGGGCATTTATCAACACGCGTGCTCAGTAAATGCTCTGTGTCCAGGAATGGTGTGGAGCAGTGGGTAGGTTGAAAGCTGCCTGTCTGACTGAATGAACTGACCCAGCCAGGTCCCTACCTCCATGGCTCTTACATCCTAGTAAATCCAATGTCTTCCTTGGATGGCTCACTGGTACTCCTTGCCTAGAAAATTAAATGTGCTATCTCTCTGATCACCCCCGCTCCCCAAATCTGTATCTCCTCCTATATTGCCTATTTGGGGAAGAGTATCCCCACCTACCCAGTTGCCTACAGCAAGAACCTAGGATGGATTATTCTATTTAATACCTGATGTGTACTTTCAGAGTGAGAAGGGAAATGAGAACTTCAAAAACTGTCAATGAACGTGTTCAATGTCTGTAGTGAAGTGAAGGGCAGTTTGAGAAACTCCAGTGATAGCAGGAAGAAAATGCAAGGCAGGGACTGAACCGACCTTGGTGGCTGAGGGCCCGTAGCTCACCACGTCTGTCAGAGCGGAAAGGGGACACAGGACGGTGACGTGGGTCAACCTTGTTTTCTCAGAGGCCACTCCCATGAGCTCGAGTTCTGCCTTTGACACACTAGACTGGTTGTTCTTGCCTCATCCTGCTGATCAGAAGAATTTTTCACGTATTTTTCTGTATATTTAAACACGAGAAACACAGTCTCAGACAGCTTTGGTCTTTGCCACCCAGATGTTTGAGTTCAAAGCAAATGACAATGTGACAGGCCAGAGGCCACCGAGCCAGCTCTCAAACAAAGGCGCAGCCCGATGAGATGGCAGGTTAAAAGGCTTAACTGGGGACAGTTGCAGCTGGTGGAGGTAAGTCCCCAACTGTGTTTTCTATCAAAATGGACCTTCTTCGATTGCTTTTTGACATATACAAGGAGCTTATACTCGTTACGGAGAAAAATTAGAATACACAGAGCAAAACTAAGAACATTGCCAAAGATGAATTTTCCCTTTCACTGGTATAGCTCTTTACACATAAATAAAATTGCACCCCATATAGTCTGGATTTGTAACCAGACTTTTCCATTGTATACCTAAACCAGTACCTCCTTTTCACTGCACCTATTTATTTAATCTCATTTTTATGCCTTCGAACTATTCTATTGTCTGGATTTACTACTGTGTATTTAAACACATCGCATTTATTAAACATTCGGGTTGTTTCTAACTTTTCCCTATTTAGAGATATTGTTTTAAAGTATGTCTAGTAGACATCTCGATTGAGATAATCATCAGAAAGGCTTATGTGCTTGAATTAGAAACTGCTGTTCACCAAGAAGGATATTATACAGAACATGCAGTTCATCTATTATCTTTAAAAAGTGTTCCATTTTGATTTCTGAAACCCTGTTTCTGGGAGAGGTTGGCAATAGTAGGAGTGACGTAAGGCACATTTTGGGGGCGCAGGAAAGGAGAGAGCATTTAACTTCAGGCAAATGCATTCCTTATTAGTGCGTATTTATTTCATTTGTAAGATACGTAAGTTGGAGGAAGGAGTGATAAATAGGGAATGAATGAACCTGTGCAGAATATCTAGCATGTTCCACCCCCCTGGCTAGGCCTTCTGCCTCCAATGGCGCTGAATGGTTCAATCAGGTCTGGGTTAATATACACAGCACACACATACACACTCACGTCAGTAGCATGCTTTCTAGAAACATTCACGAGTTAAGAAACTAAAAACCAACACATTTTTTAAAAGCAGCTCCTTAGGAGAGGCGCTGACCCACAGAAGCTTGTTACTGAAGTTGGCCACACATAAATAGCTCACATATTTCCCAGACAGACGTCACTCAAGAGGCAAGTGAGACCGTGATTGGAACTGACATGTGGGTGCGTCATCCTGGCTTTATCCGCGCGTCAGATTGGTTCTGCTGGTCATGACCATGGAGGTAGCAACACTCCCGCAGCACTGGTCGTGCCTCCGCGGAGCCGAGAATCTTCCAACCTCACAAGGCTGGGCGCATACTTTCTTTTCTATGCAGCACAGCTCGGTCGGGGATCCTTGGGGGGTTGGGGGAGGTCCCCAGAGGAGGGAGAGCTTTGGACATGATTTTGTCACAAAGCAGCTCCCTAGTCTGTCTCTGGCGTGGCCTGGGAGCTGCTCTCCAGGGTTCTTCTTCCTGTTTGCCCGGAGAAAGGGGATCCTGTGTGAGAGCTGCCCACCCCTGCACCCCAGCACCTTCCTGGGGGGAGAGGAACACTCCACCCCGCAAGGAGGGGCGGCCAGGCAGTTCTCTGGCTAAAGAACACAGCTCGGAAAACTTAACGCAAAAGATGGGCACCTCAGACACTGGCTTTGTAATTTAACAACCTTCAGTGAGAACCATCAGGTCAGTGACTGGAAGTCTATCCTATAAACAAGGATTATAAGATTTAAACAGGGCTTTGCCCCTCAACGGTTTTCTCAGCAGCCAATAGTGATGGGTGGGGAGGCGCCCCCCCCCCCATCTTTCTGCTGCTCCACTTAAAGTGACAGCATCCAGCTTCCCCACTCGGCATCGATCATAAAGACACATTGATTTCCTTTCTGGGGAAACGCATATTTCTTTGCTCCCGCTAAAAAGATAAACCTGGCAGATTTTAATCAAATGTAGTTGGTCCCAATGACAGAAACGCGTTCTGTGCCACATAAGAACACAAAAGTCCGCCGGTAACTAAAGCAAGAGGTTTTGGTCAAGTTTATTTGGAGACAATGCTTGAATTAACACACGCATAGTCTCACAGACCGGCACAGGGGTGAAGCCTGGGGGCTGGTGAATCTTTTTCAAACTCATGTGTCACTGGTAGTGACATCAGTAATTATGGGTCTCCACTAAAATTTCCACTAAAACTATTCTGCCCAGTTTCTCTGTTTTCCCCGAAGATGCTGGAACACGGGGACTTGCCTTTTAGATTGAAGTCTTTCCCGAGATGAAAGTTAACCTTCAGAGGAAACACCCTTCGAGATATAATATAGAAAAATGAAGAATATTCATGGTTTTCATCATATGGGCTCTTGTGATTGTCTTTTTGTTCAGTACTTGGTTGTGTAGGGAACATATAGATTATTGCATAAATTTATATATTGAGTAGCTCTTTTTTTGTGTGTCTATGGAAAGCCACATTGTTTATATGTATTTTTTTTAGATAGACATATAATCAGAGTTTTCTTAAATTTTTTTCCTATTAAAATGTCTTTGGAAGAGAGACTTCTAACTCTTTCATTGACTAGCTCAGGTTCTCTCATTAGAAGCTGAGCTAAGTTTTAATGGTGTTTTTCTAAATAGTTGAGTCTTTGGCATGTTTTGTCTTTTTTTCCCTCAGTATAGATACGACTGAATGTATTTTCATTGAAAGGAAGAAATTGGATGTGTCTTGTTCACACCTAGTGACAGTTTCCTGCCCAGATATATTGGCATAATCTCTTTTATTTCAGCTGATTTTCGGAGGTGAAGAAAAAAACCCACACCAGGAGCGGGACTGTGGAAATGCAGCTATCATTGACCGTCAATCCAATCCTGAAGATGGCCTTAAATGCTCCCTCTTTTCAATCATGTTTTTGTTTTCATTTGACCCTCCTAAGTTTGAGTGTTTTATTACGATGTACGATGCAAGAAGCATTTTATTTGGGAGAAAGTATTGAAAGAAAGTTACTTTAATAATCCTACATAGGGATTCATAGTGTATCTACATCTAGAATTCCCTTGCATTGTCATGGGCACAAATAGGGAATCAATTCTCTTTTAAAATGGGAGCTTGAGCCCGGCAGGTGTAGCTCAGTGGATTGAGCGCGGGCTGGGAACCAGAGGGTCCCGGTTCGATTCCCAGTCGGGGCACATGCCTGGGTTGCGGGCCAGGTCCCCAGTGAGGGCCATGTGAGAGGCAACCACACATTGCTCTTTCTCCCTCCCTTGTCCTCTCTCTGAAAATAGATGAATAAAATCTTAAAAAAAAAAATGGGAGCTTGAAAAAAATCCCTTTCATGTGCCTCCACTGGCATTTCTAAGTTTATAAAAATTATAAAACGTCATTCCCTTTTATATGATAATGTACCCCATATGTGAATCACCCTGCAATTTATTATTGGGTTAATTTTGACAACCACTTGATTTAAGAATGATCTTACAATTATGATTTTGTCCTTGATGTACCATTAAGATATATAAATATATATACATATCTTAATATATATATTTATATATATATTTTTTTTTCTAAAAGGCATAGGATGATGTGGCAAAGAGGGAAGATAAGGAGTGAAGAAATCAGAAGTTACTTGCAAAAATAATATTAGAAAATATTGGCACATAAACTGTAAGAGGCAGAAATTAACTTCTTAAAATAAACAGTAAGACAAGGAAGCCAGTAAAAGCGCGTGAACTCCTCCACTGGAAAATTATGGCGTCCTCACGGAGCCTCAGCCAAGTGGTTAAAAACGTGTCCCAATTCCTATCCGGTTCTGGCGTCCTTTAACCCAAAATGAAGCACCACCTGACACGGGCAACGTGTGGTCCTTCCCTGAAACAATATTTGTGACGCTGCCCCCTTGAAAATGGGAGGTGGGGAGCCGAGCAGGACCGCACTTTCTGGATGATGATTTATAGATGCTGAGCAGACAGTAAACTCGCCGCCCTCCTTGGCCCCCACCGAAAACGCCGCCGGCTAGCTGCACCTCCAGCGCGGCATTCCGTAGCAATATTTCCCGAAGTGCTTTCTTATTTACAAAAGAAGCAATTCATTTTGTAGGACACTTCAAACTGGCAAATGGCCAACGACAATTTTGACCAGAGCTGGGTGCAAAAGGTATCGCAAAGCACAAAGAGAAAGAATATTTAGGAGCGACGGAAACAAAAAAGAAGATTATTCATTCTTCCGTACGGCGTTTTTCAAGCCAGTTACAATTATGGGCCATTTCTGGTAGCTTCTATAAATTTTTTTTTCCATTGAGGAAGGCGGAAGACTAAATAAGTTTGTGAATGCGCATAAAAGAAAGAGAAGGAATTCAGCAAGACAATGGAATTTAGCTGATTGTTTGAGGATCTGAGGATGACAATGACACTGTTAACCAGGAAACTGGACAATGTGATCTCATTTGTTTTTCCCGGAAGGAATTTCAAGGATTTCACCCAAAATTAAGGTCCTAGCGAGAGTGTGAAACGTAAGCCATAATAGGCGCTGATGGAGGAAGGACATGATATCAGAAACCTTGGAGCTGGTACTTGTTCCTCTACCTGGTGTGCATGGAAATGCATTTCAAGAGAAAGGAGAACACATGACGCTCTTTCAGTGCGTAGTTAGAAAACTTTATATAATCCACCATTTAAAGCATGTGACGTGCTGCTCATTCATGCCCTTGGCCTCTTGTGGCCCAACTGTGAAAAGATTTGTAGACATTTGGGTCTAAATAGGACTCTTGGAGGTTTCGTAGTCTATTTCAGAGTTGCCAAGTACAGACTTTCTTAGAAAATTCCAGCTAAATTGGAAGGCATGTTAGTTGTCAAATTCTTCACAGATCTTCACAAACAACCACACCCCCCCAATCTTGTGTCTTTTTTTTTTTTTAAAGATTTTATTTTTATTTATTTTTAGAGAGAGGGGACGGGAGGGATAAAGAGAGGGAGAGAAACAGCAATGTATGGTTGCCTCTCACATGGCCCTCATGGGGACCTGGCCCGCAACCCAGGCATGTGCCCTGACTGGGAATCGAACCGGGACCCTCTGGTTCCCAGCCTGCGCTCAATCCACTGACCTACACCAGCCAGGGCCCAATCTTGTGTCTTAAAGATGAAATTTGAACACTTCTGGATTGAGGCTGGCTTTCCATTTGCGTTGGAAATAATCTTTGGAACCCTCCCCAAATTCTCCGCAGCTCCCTCGCACTGGGAAGCCAAACCATGGCACTTCCTTATGAATACACTAACTTTGGACTCAGAAAAACCCAAGGCTGGGTCACAGCTTGGCCAGGGTCTACAGACTCCGTACCTGTAGACGAGTTACTGAAACTTTTCCGTGTTAACTTTCTCACATGGAAAATGGAAGGGCAATACTTAATTCACAGGAATGACGCACACGAAGGTCGCTAATGCATTGAAAAACATGAGCATAGAAGAACTTACTAGACAATAACGAGCTGGAGGCAGAAGTAGAGAGAAAGCAGGAAGCAGCGACTCGTGGCTTTGAGATGTTCCTCTGTGTCCCCTATCCTTCTGTTTCTGCTCATTTGACCAGCTATGCTCTCTCTACATTTGCACATCCTCCCTGCTCATCTCCTTACAGACCACACGCTCAGTCTGCAGCCTCAGAATGTCAAGAAATTAAATCCCCTCTGTACAGGAGTGACTTCTGCAGAGGAAGTCCCTCCCTGTGTCCCCTAGTTAAATGACTTGGGTGCAATAAAGGACATCCCGGAGGCTGGAAGCGGGACTCTTCTGTCCGGCCTTCCCTGGGATTAGTCACTTGGCTGTCTCCCGATGCAGATAGTAATTCAGAGATAATCATGTTACTGAGATGCCATTTAATCTGTACTTGGCATATCTCAAGTTTTCATCTTCATTAATAGAGCCATCAAAGTTTCATTGGGCCTGACTGGTATTGGACACACGAGTGATTCGCCCAGAGGGGGGGTTTGCAGTTTTCCCGGAGTCTCTGCTTGCCATATGGCCGCTGTTAATCTGCCCGCATCAGGGGTGCGAGGGGGGGCTAAGCTCGCCTGGCCCCTGGCCAATGGGGCCATTCCTCACCTCTGAGGACACGCCGCTGCCGACCCCAGGCTAGGGATCCTGGATCCCTGTGACACATTGGGCTCTCCAAGCCCTGTCGGCTGGGGGAACAGACGCCTGGTGAAGGGAAAGGATAGGTTTTTCTGGCCTCTATGTCCATGAGGTTTCTAATACAGGCCGTGGGATCCCAAGACCCCTGTGAAGGGCAGTGTGGTCCAGTGGAAGGTCGCAGACCTGCCAGTCACAAAACCTGGCACGAAACCCCGACTCCGCATTGGGGGGCGTGGAATCAGGCACATCAGTCACTTCGCCCCTCTGAGTCTCAGATTCCCCCATTTGTGTGATGTGAACCGGAGAGGGTCGCCTGGTGTAGCCAGGACGGGGAGCCGGGTGGGGACCAATCCCGAAACCTTATGACTCGGTTGTCCCAATGCTGGGACTAGAACCCAGAGAAGCTCCCCGAGGTGGCTGGACGGGGACAGCCCTCACGGTGTTGTTTGTGGTGGAGGGGATGGCGGTGACTAGGGGCTCAGCACGGTGGGCTAGATAATCAGATTCAGGAGGTGCACCGTGCAGTGACATGCGGCAGTTGGAAGTAGCGTAGATAAATGTTGGAAACGGTCTGGGTGGAAAAGAGAACCAGAACAGAGGCTGCAGAGAGCATGTGTATGACCGAACGATCTGTCCGCACAGAGCAGGGCTGCCCTCCATGTCTTATGAGGATGCGTACCAACTGAAGGATGCCACCGCAGCTAGTACTGCCGCTTAGGGGCTGGGCAGGAAAAATGAATGTAAGGCCATAAACCCGTGAGTGAAGGGCTGGGCACAGAGCTCCACCCTGAGATCTAAAGAGATCTAAGAGACAAAGGAATGATCAAGGACAAAGTCATAGTCTCTTTAAAAAGAAAAGGTCATGGTTCCCAGCTGGTGTGGCTCAGTGGATTGAGTGCCGGCCTGCAAACCAAAGGATCGCCAGTTCGATTCCCAGTCAGGGCACATGCCTGGGTTGAGGGCCAGGTCCCCAGTGGGGAGGGCATGAGAGATACAACCACGCGTGGATGTTTCTCTCCCTCTCTTCCCCTCTGTCTAAAAATAAATACATAGAATCTTTAAAAAAATTTTAAAAAGTGCCCCGGGACAGGAAAGGATCGAATGATAGAGCTGTGGGAGCTTTAGGATCAGGGTCTGAGGAGAGTCTCTCTGTGGGTCTTTCCTCCCCGCTTCTGTCTCTCTTTCTCAGAAGTCAAGAACCCCGAGGAAAAAATGTGAGGGAGGAATGAAGCTGAGCCCCTGACAAGCTCATTTGCTCTTATCTGAGCTGTCTGTCTCAGAACGCCTAGCTGCCTGAGGCGCTTCCTTATTTTTTCCCAGTTCTCTCTCTCTCTCTTTTTTTTTTTTTTTTTTTTTTTTGTGATTTACTCACTCTGGGGCTTTAAGAAGGTGTGGTGCCCATTCCTGCTGAGCCAATTGAGCGTTTCCGGGGTCCCCCACCCTTTGGCCCCCACACATCAGTGTGGCTGCTCTTCCCTCAATGAGAGCTTTGTCTGAAATGGGTCAGAAAGATCTTGCTGTGTGAGAAAGGACCACGGGGGGAACTCCCATCATTTCCCAGAGTCTGAGAAAAAAAAATATATAAACGGGGCCCGCTCTGCGGTCTCTTTTTGTCAGCGTGTGAATGGAAAGACGGGTGTGGCTTTATTGGAATGGGATCATTGGCACCGTGGTGTGGATCACGGCTATCACCAAGTATAATGGAGCAGGGACAGAAACTGTGTCCCAGGCGAGTGGCATCACTGGTGTGAGCCTTGCCTTTGCCAAAGCTGTGTCTGTTTCCTAATAAATAAATACAATAAATATGCTAAAAGCGGGGGGATGGAATGATCTATCGTCCGCTTCCTTTCCTGGAAGCTAAACTTTTGAGATGGCGCGGAAGATGAAATTAGCAAGACATCTGCTCCTCCTCATCTTCCACCTTCTCTCCTATCTTCCTCCTCCTCCTACTTCTTGGTTGGCCGATCAGATGCCTTATCCGCCTGAAGGCGGTGATTGGTTCAAGGATGGGTACCTGATCCGGCTGAGCCAGTTCAAGGCTTCTCTGGGACTTTGGCTGGTGGTATAAAGAAAGAAGTGGTCCTTTGTGGAATAGCCACGTATAATCCAATTATTATGAAGAGAGCCGGAGTGAGGAGGCAGCTGGCGAGGAGAAAACCAGAGAAGAGGAAGAGACGCCAGCCATGTCCGAAGCCAGAACTTTCTGGACTCTTTACGGATGTGAATTAATCAATTCCTCTTTTGACCTTAGCTGGTTGGAGTTGGCTTTTTGTCACTTGTCTCAGAAGATGGCTTAAGCTTACAGTGATGACTTGGTTTCAAAGAGGAAATCGGCCCAGAAGTTTTATAAAAAGCTACTTTTGTGATTTTTCTGCTTATGACTGTATTGGACTCTTAAGAATTTTACTAGTCTCCTGGCTGGTGTGGCTCAGTGGGTTGAGCGCCAGTCTGTGAACCTAAAGGTCGCCGGTTCGATTCCTGGTCGGGGCACATGCCTGGGTTGTGGGCCAGGTTCCAGTAGGGGGCGTGTGAGAAGCAACCAATCAACGTTTCTCTCCCACATCAGTGTTTCCCTCTCTTTCTCCTTCCCTTGCCCTCTCTCTAGTAAATAAATAAAATCTTAAAAAAAATAAGTTTACTATTAATAGATGATGGTTGCTGATACAGAGAGCATCACAGAAAGTGAACGGAAACTTAAAAATCCGTGCAAGATCAAAGTAACAACCTGGGCATGCTGATTTTTCAGCCTGGTTCAGATACTATGCGATGCCGGAATCCACAGTACTCAGTGACTTCTGCATGCTATTTGCATAGAGAGAACTTTAAAAAGGTTACATTTCTTTTCTACTTTCATATTTAATTTCTGTTAAGGTTATAGAATCTCATTGGCAATGCTGTTGCTGTTATTTTTGTAAACTCCGGCGCTATTCAAAGGCAGTAGGATGGAAATTTTGAGCTCGTGACAATAAATATATTTTATGTCCCTGTGACTTTCAAGCTGTAGTATGTCTGAGAGGCAGGGAAGGTTGCTTTTTGCTCTGAACTCTGAAGCATACACTCACAAAAAAAAAAAAAAAAAACCCAAAAAAACAAAACCCAAACCCCAAATTTTTGTTTATAAGTTTCAGAGATTTTTGCCTTTGCACTTAACACAAAGTCAAATGTAGATACAATTCACTTTAAGTGCTTTTGGCAAAGTATCAAATGTGCTGGTTTGGGGATAAGGGAATAAAGCGTCTTTTCATGAGCCCAGGTCGTTGCCTCTGGGTCACCGTTGATGACCTCTGTCGGTCAAGCTGCGATCTTGTGACTCAGGGACGCCTGATGCCGTACAGGAAGGAAGAGGCAGATGCGGAATCTGGGACATCTCTGCCGATCCACGTTAGTTTGGTCTTATTCTGAATGAACTTATACAGAATTTCACAGACGGGGCCTCTGTTGATGTAGTCTTTATTCCTCTAGGAAAGGGAACAGTTTTGTATCCTTATTTCAGTGAAATGGCCTGGGGCTATTCAAAATCAAAGATGATTTGATTCGTGTTTCGGTGTGTTCTATACTGGATTCCTGTACAAAGGTATTTGATATCATTGTGTGTGTGGATACGTTGTTTCAAACTCACTGCCCTGCTCTCTGCGTGTACAAGATGGCAATGGCAAGCATCTGGAAGGGCAGAGCGCTGTTACTTTGCCCATTTTGTTAACCCTGCGGCCCCGAGTGGGAAGCTCCCAAGAAATAAAACACCAGTTTATAATTGTATAGACTTCACCTTCCTGAGGATGTCTGTCTGTGAACTTCCATGTTCTTAAAACCATCTGGTGAGGTGGATTGGGCGAGGCTTCTAATTGTTATTTCTTTTCTTTTTTTTTTTTTTTTTTAAGAGTTTAAAATGTAATTTTAGAGCGAGGGGATCATAGATGTGAGAGAGAAACACGGATTGGTTGCCTCTGGTATGCGCCCTGACTGGGCATTGAACCTGTAACCTAGGCCTGGGCCCTGACTGGGAATCGGACCTTAGGTGACCTTTGGCTTTGCGGGATGACACCCACCCACAAAGCCACACTGGCCAGGGCACATCGTTATTTCGCAGATGATGAATCTGAGCCCTAGAGAGAGCGAGTGACCTGAGAGTCCCTCTCTGTCTTTCCTTCAGCCCCACAGCGGGACTCCCTGCGTTGAGTGGAGAGAGTGTTGCCAGGCAGGGTGGTGGGCAAAGGGCTGCAGACAAGCATGTGTTAGAGTTCACGTGTCAGGTTAGGGACAGGTGATAAAAGCCTTCCTATAGGGGCCATGGGCCTCCACCACCGCTGGCACCGGATGTACCTCCTGGGCTGAAGGGAGCATCAAATGACACTCACATCAGCCGTGAGCAGCTTCCACGTGACCAGCGGTGAGGGTTCCAAATGGACGGAAGTGGCCACGTGTCTCTGGCTTAAAGGTGGTCTCCAGAGTGCCTACGGGGTTGTCCCTGAACTTCAGGTTCAGCTAGACCCTTGTCACCTAATTTTTACCTGGTTTTGTTCGTGGTAGACTGATTTATTGCTCAGATAGACAGGAAGTTGTGCTGAGAAAGGGTCAGCCAGGGCGGGATGACTCATGGGGCATGAGCTACCTTGTATCCTCGGGTTACCAATAACTACAAAACAAAATGTTCTTATCTCTCAGAGTTGTAGTGAGATGCCTAACGTTTAATGAAGACCCGCACATAATTGAGGGATGAGCAATCTAAGAATCTGGCTTGTCCTTTGGCTTGCTGATGCTGATGCTGATACGCACCTTCCACCAGGGGTTTATTGAGCACATACTACAGACCAGGTGACTGTGCCGATGCTGGGAATGTGGTGGAAATGACCCAAACCCAGCGCCTGCTTTCGTGGGACCTATAACCCAGTGGGGACAGATGAGAAGAAAGGAAAGGCAGCTGGATTAGTCTGGTTATCTCAGTGTGTAGACTGCCTGAACTTCTTCCTGTCCTCACAGGGAGGCTCTGGTCTCAGTGGCTGTGAAATGTGAAAGTTTCATGGCCTCTTGTCATCTGCGAAACCCTACGAGTTAAAGTGGACGCTTTTCAAACTCTTTCTGGTGAAGCTTTCCCTCTTAAGATGAGGAACAAGGCAAGGGCGCTTACTTCTCCTGCTCAGCATGGTTCTGGAAGTCCTAGCCAGAGCAATTAGGCACAAATAAAGAAATAAAATGAAATACAAGAAAATAAAACAAAAGGCAGCCAAATTGGAAAAGAAAAAGTGAAATTGTCTCTGTTGACACATGATATAATCTTATATATAGAAATTCCTAAACACTGTCAAAAACCTCTTAGAATTAATAAACAAATTCAGTAGAGCTTCAGGATATAAAACCAACACACAGAAGTCAGTTGTATTTCTATATAGTAACAATAAAATATTTGAAAAAGATATAAAAAAAACCTCATTTACAAAAGCATGAAAAACAATAAAATATTTAGGAATAAATTGAACCATAGAGACGAAAGATCTCTACCTGGAAAACTATAAGTCTTTGATCAAAAAAATTGAAGAGGACAATTAAATGGAAAGATATCCCTTGCTCATGGATTTGGAAGAATTCATATGGTTAAAATGTCCACACTACCAAAAGCTACCTATGAATTCAATGTTATCCCTATCCAAGTTCCAATGGCATTTTCACAGAAATAAAAATAATCACAAACCTTCATATGGAACCACAGAGACCCCTACTAGACAAAGCAATTTTAAGAAAAAAGAACAAGGCTGGAGGCATCACACATCCATCACACCCATTAAATTATATTACAAAGCTATAGTCATGAAAACAGTATGGCATCGGCACATAGGCTAATGGAATACAATTGAGAGCCCAGAAATAAACCCACACATATATTGTCAACTAATATTTGACAAGGGAGCGAGGCCTATTCAACGGAAAAAGGATGGTCTCTTCAATGGAACAATCAAAATAAAAGTTCAACCTAGAGAATGGGAGAAAATATTTATCAATCATATATCTGATAATGTCCAAATTATATGAGAAACTCAAAAGCAAAACCCCCAAACAATCTGTTGTAAAAAAGGTCAAAGTCTCTAAATAGATGTTTTACAAAGAAGACATACAAATGGCCAACGGGTACTTGGAAAGATGCTCACCATCCCTAGTCATCAGGAAAATGCAGATCAAAACCACAATGGGGTATCACCTCACACCTGTTAGAATGGCTACCTTCAAAGACAGCAGACAAGTGTTGGCGAGTGTGTGGAGAAAAGGGAACCCATGTGCCCTGTTGGTGGGACTATAAATGGACAGTGTTGCTCTCCAGAACAGTACAGAGATTCCTCTAAACTCTGAAAATAGAACTACGGCATGATCCAACAACCCCACTTCTGGGTAGCTACGCAATTGGGATCTCAAAGAGGGGTCTGTATTCCTGTGTTCGCGGCAGCCTTACCCACAAAAGCCAATGTAGGGAAACACCCTAGGTGTCCGTCTGTGGAGGGATGGGAAAAGAAATCACACGAGAAAAACCAGGGCCGTATAATCTTATTTATCATTGGAATCTCACAGAGCCGGACTCATAGAAACAGAGAGCATCATGGGGGTTGCCAGGAACCTGGGAGAAATGGGAGATGTTGGCCAAAGAACACAAACTCCCAGTTATAAAGTAAGTTCTGGAGATTTAGGGTCTAGTATGGTGACTATTGTTAATAATACTGTGTTATAGACTTGAAAATTGCTAGCGATAGATCTTTTTTTTTTTAATTCTTTTTTTTAAAAATTTTTTTTTAAGATTTTATTTATTTATTTTCAGAGAGAGGAGAAGGGAGGGAGAAAGAGCAATGTATGGTTGCCTCTCACATGGCCCCCACTGGGGACCCAGCCCGCAACCCAGGCATGTGCCCTGACTGGGAATCGAACCGGGACCCTCTGGTTCCCAGCCCGCGCTCAATCCACTGAGCTACTCCAGCCAGGGCCTGCTAGCGATAGATCTTAAATGTTCTCACCACACACACGCACTCACACACACAGTATCCATGTGAAGGTGTTATTTAATACACATATGGATTACAAAATATATATGTGTATCAAATCATCACGCTGGCCGCCTTAAACTTACACAATGGTTTATGTCTATTTTTACATCTCAGCCGAGGTAGGGGCAAAGCCTTTCCTGTGACCCAGAGACAAAAAAACGGGGGTGTGAGCGTGGCCTGGCCTGGTGGGGCCCCCACATGGCCAGCTGCGTGAGTGGGATCTGGGCCACCCCCAGTTTCTTCAACTGCAGTGTGGGGTTGACAATGACTCCCTTGAGGCTGGAGCTGTTGGGGATCATTAACTGCAAACCCGGGCAGTGCCTGACCAGGAAAGTGTGACATTGTCCCTAAACGGCAGGAAGCCCCTTTGGTGGTAAGGATCATTTCGCTTTCCTGCTTAGCAACCACCAGTCCTGATCGAGGTTTTGGGATCAGACTCTAACTCCGTACCTTGGCCTTGAGGCCCTTCCCGATTTGCTCCCTGCCCATGTGTTCTGCCTGCCTCGGTCCTTCTCTCTGTGACTTTTTTGTGGTGGTTGTCATTGTTCAAATGGCCCAAGCATCGCCCTTCCGCCCCGGCCCCTTGGCCCATGCGGTGTTCTGGGCTGGAAATACTCTTTCATTTTGCCACTTTTTCTCACCCTTGAGGTCTCAGCTTAAACGTCGCTTTCCCCGGGAAGGCTTCCCTGGACCCTAGAACTGTCAGACCCTCTCTTATATGAACCCCGGAACTCCTTATTTGAGACACTCTCACCATTGCCATTAAGTACTTAACTCATTATTTAATATATGGCCATCACTGTGTCCCCGTTCCTGGCCGGGGGCCTCCCTCATAGCTGGTACTCGAGCATCCATCGAATGAATGAAAAAATAAAAAAATAAATGAGTTGATAAATAAAGCATTGCCTTATTTCAAAAATCCCCACCCCTGGACATTTCCTGGCCTGTTTTTTATTAGAAGAAGACCAGGGGATATGAACCACGGAGACTTTTATCAAAGTCACAGGTGTTTGCCCAGCACCACGTCCTTTTCACCTCCGAGGAGAGCGGGACTTCCTCGGGGACCATTTGCCACCTGTGGCCTGGCAGGCAGCCTGGGCTTTGCAACGAGCTGCATCCACTCCGACCAGAGGGATCCGCTGGATGATAAAAAGATACCACCGCTCTGGAACGCATGCCTCGTTTTACGATGGAAACGGAGATGCCGGACCCTGCACCCTGCAGGTGCAGCCCGGGCAGACACGGCCTCTGTGGAGAATCATCAGAGCGTCCTCGGAGATGCGGGCTTACCCTGTGTTTAATTGGCCAGAACCCCCAGAAATGGCCTCGCTCCAGCTCGAGGAGAGCCAGATCGCAACCGAAAGATGGATGGCCGAGGCGGCCCTTCGCCGGGAGCATATTTTCTTAATGGGAAGGACCAGTCTGGCTCCTGTGCTAATCACCGGGGCAGAGAGTGTATATGGCTAGCAGAGGAGGGCCGGTCGGTTTAACCCTCAGGGTACCCCTTAAGGGAAAGATCTCATTTGTTTTCTGGATTATGATGTTAAGGAAAGCGAGAGAGAACTTGAAAACGCACGGCTCAGTCACGAAAGCCGTTCCTGGCTGGGGGTTCCATGTGCTAAAGGAAGGACCTTGCTACTTGCCACGTCTGAATTTCCAGCTATACACACGTGTTGTGGCCAATGAATGAAGTGCCGTAGGAAAAGCCAGCCTTTGGCCGGCTGCGTTTCGCATGGGGTGTGTTGGCGGTTAATCCCCGTTGAGACAGGGTCACGTCCATGCAGTACAGAGGTACCTGCAAGTCCCTTGTGGCCTCTTGCGGCTGCTGGGAGGCTTGGTCCTCTGCTGGTCTTCGGTCCTCCAGAACTCTCGCCTGGGCGAGGCTTTGAACAAGGACTCCTGGTCCAGCCTCAGTGAACTTCTCGGCTGCCTGAAAATGCCAGAAAAGGGATTTGAAGCGTGGGCGGGAGCAAAACACGTACCTGAACTCAGCGCCCTTGCAAACCCCTCTGTTTGAAATCAGAGCAGATAATGAGACGTTTGGGTTTGCACACACAGGTGGGTGTGGTGGAATCACTTGATATGCGGCACATCCCGATTTTCATGATCTCCCCTGAGCCTTAACACGAAGACCTGGCGCAGCCCTCCCCTCCCCCGATGCCTCTCTTCCAGACATTCTCAAAAAATGACAAGCAGCCCAGTTTACCCCTGAGGGGTTTGTAAAGGCACAGGTATGGGGAGACCGGCTGAGTGAGGCTGAGCTGGTGGCTCCGTGGCTCAGTCCTGGATAATCCGCCAAGAACGTGTTGTCGAATATGGCTTCACCTGGAGCACACCGAGGATCGTTTCTAGCCAACGATATGCGAAACACTCCCCAAGTGAAGAAGAAGCTTAAGAGGCTTAACAATGGCTGCCGAAATAGAATCATCAGCGATGGGGATCATAGCAGCCAGCCGCTTCCCATCCACGGGCACGGATGCAGTTTTCAGCAGCTGAAGACAGCGTGGAGAAGCGTGTGGTCTCGGCGTGTCCGAAGGGGAGCGGGTCGGTGAGCATAAAACCTGCACGGCTATGATCTGCCTTTTGTGCTGAATGTGACGAAAACGAGATCTCGAGTGCGTGCCACGATAGCCTGCCAAGAGGCAGAGTTTGGTACAGATCTTTCTGGGGGAGCAGTTCTGCAGGGGAGGCCAATGGTTATAGACAAGAAGTCGTTCCATTCTTTGCAGGCGGACGGCAAATACCAGCGCAGCTCCTGGGATCAGAGGTCACTCTGCCTCTGCAGTGAAGGTGAGCCCTTGCACTTGGAGAAAAGCTGTGTTGCCTCCTGTTCAGTCACAGAAAAAGAGCCACCAATTCCCTCCAAATACGGGCATCAGGTAATATGCAACATTGGGCAGGAGGATGGGTTGATTCTTCTATAGCGCGTCTGTGATGTTGAGACGCCGTTCCATGGAATAGGTTCCCCCCCCATGGAGCACCCCCAAAGTAAGCCCTGTGCCAAAGCTTTGATGTGAAAAGTACTTCACGTTCTCCAGCGTGTGCATCAGCGGGCGGCTGCCGGGGCAACATGAACGATGTCCCTGGCATGATTTCCGTTATCGATGACACTGGCGATGTTGCTGCAGTCACCCTGCTGATCTCCTTTCCCCAGGCACGGGGAGGTGGGCATGCGGGAGAGGCCCTGACTCCCTGCGATCTCAGAGTGCCTGCTGTTTACACCCATTTCCAGAGCGACATGGCGCCCATTAACAGATGACGGTCCTTTCGCCGAGTTCGGAACTCGATGCCCTTCCTCTGTTGGAAGACTGGGAGGCCTTACCCACATGGTCATCTAGCTCCAAAGTGGTAAAGAAGGACCATCCCGATGTCATGGTGACCGGGGCAACACAGCCCAATTGTTCTGAGTCAATCGTCATATGCTGGTGTATGTGTTTGATTCCCACAACTGATGTGCTCATAGCGAGACCCCTGCGTTCCGTGACTCTCATCTAAACGTCCTTCACCGTCCACGCCGCTCCTGGCCAACCAATTAGCCGCTTCCTCTCATTTCAGAGGCACTGCCAGTTTGGGGTGGTTTGAGCCGAGTGGGTTGGACAAGGGGAAAGAGGCGATTTCCCCTGCCTCTTGTGGAGTTAATCTCTCCTCCATATACTTCCAAAGCATCTCTTTCAACAGCAGGCTTTCGTCCGGGGCTAGCTGCATAACTGTAAAGAACAACTTTCTTCTCGACAATGCTCCAGCTCAAAGTCCAAATGATAGATGATTTCCTGGTCCCGAAGAAGACACTTCAGCGCTTACATTTCTTTCAACGGTTTACCCCCGTTTGAGGAAGATAGCGCATGTCTCGTGCCGGTGTGGAGTAAGCGGGGCATGTGTGTGCCAACAGTGGTGCTATCTGCCTATGTTTCCTCTGTTTATTTTTGAAGGATTTTATTTATTTACTTTTAGAGAGAGAGGCAGGGAAGGAGAAAGAGAGGAAGAGAACCATGGACGTGAGAGTGAAACATGGATCAGCTGCCTCTCGTTCGTGCCCCGACCCGGGACCGAACCCACAACCCAGGTAGGTGCCCTGACCAGGAATCGAACCAGCGACCTGCTGCTTTGCAGGACGATGCCCAACCAGCTAAGCCACACGGGTCAGGGCTCCTCTGTTATCAAAAGTCTTATTTGGGTCTGCTGAGAGAATAGACTTTTTTACTATGGATCTTTGGATTTTTTTTTTTTTTTTTTTTTTAGTTCACCTTGGTAGCTTAATCTTTGCATTCCTTTGCTGTGCTCCATCCCCTTTGCTTTCCCCACAGCCTTACCATGTCTGCCCACCAAATAGCTATCTGGGGTGGTCAGGCTGGACCTGAATCTAGAAAGTATCCACAGCCCCCTGCAGCCCAGTTTTTCCTTTTCCCCCAAGTAAAACATTTGTCTCCAGGAACATGTTTTGTTCAATCCATCTTAACCACTCCAATGTCACTTCTGTGACAATTTGACTGCAAGGAAACATTTACAAACATTTTCACACAGGAGTCCTCCTTCCTCACTCTGACAAAAATAGAGCGAAATCAGCACACGTCTGCTTAAAATCCTTTTTTCCTTTCTAAAAGGCATCTGTTTTCTTCCTTCCTGATCAACAGGAAGAAATATATGCCCGCCTTCTCTACCCAAGGGTAGAACACTGTATATTTTGCCATATGTACTCGGTGCACAGGGGCTCCGAGGGGCTATAACACCTTTCGGTATTGTAGCGATTTTAATAATCTTGTGACAGGTTTTCTAACTGGTAGGTCTTTGGGGACCGGAGACCCGCCGCGTTCACGGGCGACCGTCTGGGGAGCGATTGGAGTCAGCAGTGCATCATGTGAGTTCAGAACGCTCCCCAGTGTTGAGCCTTCCTGGAAGACTGAGCCATCCCCAGTCAGAAGGGTGCTCCTGTGGCTCGGAAAACTTCCGTCACCTTCCTTCTGCGCTGCGTGCACAGAAGCTGCGTCTCCGTCACAGGTTAGGAGAAAATTCAGGCCGCGTCACAGGGACACAGCTGGGCGTTGCCACCCTCTCTAACTTTTGAAAGATGTTCAGGAAAGTTATTGATCTCCAGGCAGTTCCTTCAGCTAAAGCTGCGCCTTCAAGTGTTAATATATCCGTGTCTCCCGCTGGTCCTGGGAGGATTAGCTTGCTTCTCCAATGGGCGTGGGGGAGACCGGGCCCAGTAATTTATGGCTCCTATTAAGGAGGTTGGCTGGACATATGGACAGTGTGCCAATAATTATTTCTGATGGGTCCCTAATAGCAGAGGAAGGGTCTCTGCAGAATGGCTTATTTTCACGGAAGACAGATATGCCCGACCCGGGTTTTAGGACAGATGTCAAGTCTATTGAAGGGTGTTGTGAAGCAGATCACCTTATTGGCAAAGACATGAAAGACCTCCAGGAAGATGGATGGGGAGCTTTCCTCCAGGGCTTTCCTGTCTCTGTGTGCAGGTACGGCCATGAACTTGAAGAAGGGCCAATGGGCAGGCAAGGGTGGAGACTTCGGCCTGTCCTTGATGCTCGGAAATGAAGTCCCCAAACCCTGGAGGGTGATGGGAGAGCGCAGGTGGGGTGGGGGAGCAGGGCTGGGACTGGGGTGACGGGAGCGAGGTCTCCCTGTGAGCCAGGCACTCCTTGTGTGGGACACCCTGGGTGTCTCTTGGACCTGCTCAAAAAATGTTGGTTCTCCAGGCTTTTTTTTTTTTTTTTTTTTTTAAGATTTTATTTATTTATTTTAGAGAGAGGAGAAGGGAGGGAGACAGATAGGGAGAGAAACAGCGATGTGTGGTTGCCTCTCACATGGCCCTCACGGGGACCTGGCCCACAACCCAGGCATGTGCCCTGACGGGGAATCGAACCGGGACCCTCTGGTTCCCAGCCCACGCTCAATCCACTGAGCCACACCAACCAGGGCTAAAAGTAAAATCCTTAACAGATGGGAGAGCCGTACTGTTTTCTTACTTATTTTGTCCCATTTTGTAAAGAGAAGGTTTAAGAGTAAAGGTCTTGCTTGCTTTCCATTTACCCCCTTCATCTACTTGGCTTTGACCGTGACCAAAGGGAAGTCTGTCTTGGGATAGGAACTGTTTTCTAGGGTTTGCTTCCCCAAGCTACCAGCCAAGGTGGTTTAATGGTTTCTCCATGGGGCAGAAAAGGTGGGTCTCTCTAGAAAGAAACAAGCAGGATCTAGTTTTTTGGTAAATGACGGGATAACACGAGGTACAAACAGAACTGAGAAAGGCATTACTTTGTATGTGGGACCGTTCCTTTTACCCAGATCCTAAGGATGAAAGCGAGTCTTTTGCCAATGTGTATCTCTTTGGTGGGCTTGAAGTGATTTTTCAAATGATTTGAAATCACAGGAGAAATGATTTTTAGTTCAAATCTAGAAAATGTAGAATCTGAAGGAGGAGGAGCAAATGGATTCGACCACAGGAGTATTTCGCAAATTCATATTCTTTCTTCATTTGGATTTTTTTTTTGGGGTCCCCTGCTCCTTTATTTCGCTTTGAATTTGTATTAAATTCGTTACACGCTCTTGAGGGAGGGAGGCTCTCAAGGGTTTAATCGGGGTTGTAAGATGCTATGAATAAAAAATGGGAGGGGGTTAGGAATTCACCATTGCTTCATTGAACTGAAGGATGGCTCATCTCAATATACCCGTCTCCCCCAGCAACTTCTAAGTCTCCATGGCCTTTATTAACTTGATCTTTGGGAATAGTGTTTTAATTTTTTCCATCATCATCATGCAAATTGATCATGAGAATCTCAGGAAAGGAAAATAAGGGAACCCGTGGCCTCATTAACTCCAGTGCTGGGGGACCCACGCTTCGAGGAGGGGGTGCTCTTTCCCCACAGTGGCCTTGGCCTTCTTTGTGTGTGGCTCGATCCAGCCCCCAGTGGGAGCTGGGGCTTGTTCCCTGCCTGGCCCGTTTAAATTGCCTCATGCATTTTACTCCCTTACGAAATAATGGGGGAATCATTCGAGAGGCCCCACCTTACGAAGGAGACATTTGCGTTCGGCTGGATTCCAACCGGTGCCCCTAAGTCTCCTTTGACGGAGCCATATACTATTACACGCACGTGTCTTCTCTGAACTTTATTTCACAAACATCAAGGTTTCAAAAATTGCTAAACTCTGGACAATAAATTGAGTCCGTCAGCATGAAAATGTACAACTCCAATGCATAATTTTGCATGCTGTTCTGCTGAATTAGGGGCGCTTTCTAAAAGAGTGTGTTTTAATTTTCATTTAACCGCGAGAGTGGCAGAGACAAATAGATCTGTCCAAAATATACTTAGTAACAGAGTTCTGAGTTCGTTATTAATTTCATGCAAGCGGGCCCCCTTTTTATTTTGATAAACTGTCAAGCCTGGGAGAAAGCAGAATCACAGGCAGTGCGCTTTTACTGATGGCCTGCTAGGTGCCAAGCAAGGTGTTAAATGCATTCCAGCCCTGCCTCATTTATTCTCATTTCACAGGTGAGGAGAGGGTGGTGGGAAGGGGCTAGGTAGCTGGTCCGGCTCGAAAGCGGCAGAGTCATTTACGGATCTGCTTCATCGGGAGAAAAAGTTTTGACGCAGCTTTTGGAAAATCAGCTTCTTCGGAGCTTCGTGGAGCGAGGAAGGGTCTCCGTGGGCCTTGTTCTATTGGAGTCATGACCCGCCGGGTGAGGACAGTCACCAACAGTGTCAACTGCCATGCCCTGTGCACAGTAGTACTTTCCACTGATTAATCTCGTCTCCTTTGATTAAGCAAAAACGTAACAAAACAACAAAAACACCACCCGCTCATAGACAGACAACAGTGTGGTGATGACCAGCGGGAAAGGGGGTAGGGGAGGGGGAAGAGGGTAAAAGGGGGGGTAAGGGCTGATGGGAGGAGACTTGACTCGGGGCGGTGCACATACCATACACTATACAGATGAAGTATTATAGAATTGTACCCCTGAGGTCTGTATAATTACAGTAACCAATGTCACCCCCATAAATTCAATTAAAAAAGAAGGAAAAAAAGAGATTGTCCCCTCAGATGTACGACATACTCAGGAAGCTAGGAGTAGGGAGGCATAACCAAATGGGTAGGTGGGTGAGTCGATCAAATCTCTCAAGAGAGGGCAGGTCCGCCCATATGATTCTCTTTGGAAAAATCCCTGTGTCTCAGCTGCAATGAGGGATGCATTACCTATTTCTTAAAGTCCCTCTGATGTGAGAAATTTTATAATAACTATGTACCGACCCCTATGACGTGTAAGGTACTGAGTCCAAAGGCAATGACGTGTGCCTTCAGCCAACACATGCTGAGTGTTTCCTGCATGCCAGGAATTGGGCTGGGTGCTCCAGATGCAGATAAAAGAAGGTGGACTTATGAGCAAATGTGGGCACCATTAGAAAGATGGCTTAGCCCTGGCCACGTGGTTCAGCTGGTTGGATCATTGTCCTGTACAACAGAAGGTTGTGGGTTCGATCCCCAGTCCAGGTGCATATGGGTCCAGGCAACCAGTCAATGTTTCTCTCTCTCTCTCTCCTCCTCTTCCTCTCTCTCTAAGATCAATAAAACATATCCTTAGGTGAGGATTAAAAAAGAAAGAAAGCAAGCCTAAAGCAAAGCAAGCAAAGGGGAGGCTTGAAGAAGGCTTCGGAGAGCTGAGCCTTGAAGTTATTAGTAAGAATTCTTTAGAAAGAAAGGTTGGGGCAAACACATTCTATTTTGAAGAAACTTCTCATTTAACGTAACCAAACCAGAGTGTGTTTTTGACTTTGGCCACAATTGGTTCAGGGAGGGGGTGTGTCATGAAGGAGAGTCGGCGCGGCAGTGAATTTATCTGCTGGGATGGTATTTTCTTAAAGTATGCTTCAAAGAACGCCAGTTCCTTGAGATGCTCATTGGTATTGTCTGGGAAACAGGGGGTTTTAAGACCAAATGAAACGTGGAGAACCCTGGGTTAAGCTGTTACATGGGCCTCATTCCTGCAGACCCCCTCAGAGAACGTAATATGCTACTCTGTGTTAGAAATTCCCAAGAGCTGGCCCTACACCTTTTGGTCTTCCCTTTTCACAGTTCTTAAAGGGTCCCCTGGATCTCACAGTGGGAAAGACTGCTTTAGGGGAGAGGCAGCCGTCGGCGGCCTTTAAGAAGCGCACGGTTTCTGTTTCAGAAGGAAACTCTGGGCGGCTGGGTGCCCGTGGTAATAGACGGACGCAAGGCAACCTCTCGCCAGGCCGTTACATCCTTCTGAGCAAAGAAACTAAGGAGCAGAATGAAGACACTGACCCCGTGAAGGAGGAAATGGGATGCAGTGACGCCAACAGGTAGAACGGATACGCCATGACCTTGGGGAGGATGAATGAGTAAGATGGTTTGAGGAGGATTTCCTGTTTCTAGCTGGGAAGCTTGCATTGTGAAGAGACAGGTCGGATAGACCATGAGAAAGCGAAGTTGATTTGGGACGGGATATGGTTGCGGTACCGATATGAACTAGAGATAGAGTTGGCCAACTCAGCCAGAAGTTGGAGATACACTTATAACAGCATTTTTTTTTAGCAATGTCTTAGGGGCCATGGTAATTATTATTAAGTATTGCTCAATAATATATGTATAGAAATGCAGGTTATAGAGTGTTGTATTTGTTTATTTATTTACTCCTCACTAGAGGACATTGTTTTCGTTGCTGAGAGAAGGAGGTAGAGGGGAGAGAGAGAGAGAGAAACATTGATTGGTTGTCTTCTGTACACACCCTGACCAGGGACTGAATATGCAACCTGGGTATGTGCCCTGACCGGGAATCGAACCCACAACCTTCTGGTGTATGGGATGATGCTCCAACCAACTGAGCCACATTGCCCAAAGCGAGAGCTGCATTTAATAGAAAGCTGACTACAAACCACCCATCAACTATATTTATTGAGATACGAATATGTATCAGCAGCAGTGCATAAAGGAAAAAGCATAGACACACAAACAAATAAACCAAGAAATAAAAAAGAAAACATGCCACCCTTGCTCAAGGAGCTTATTATCTTAAGATTACAAAGATATTACAAGTGGTCATATTACCTGTGGTAGGGTCTTGGAGCTTCCCCTTGCTGGATGACCTTGGGCAAGCTGTATAATTTTTTAAAGCTTGGGTTTTCTCATTTGTAAAATATCATTGGTAGAATAGCTCCTCATTAAGAAATTGTGAGGATTAACTGGGGTTAAACAAAAAAGTATTTACTGTTTTTTGAATGTATAAAATAAATTTCTTTAGGAAATAATGTATGCATTGTAATCTACTTAATAAATTTTACCATCATTTTATTTGATTTCCAGTTAATACGAAATAATAACCTGTCTATTTGAATGGCAAAAAATCAAGCTGGTTTGAATTAAAAAAGTGTGAAAAATTCTTTGGTTGGCAAAATACATCACACTTTCGTCAATTAAAAATAGGTAAAATGCGTTAAAAATAATGAAAAAGTTCATACTTTAATTGAACTGGCTTTTTCATGAGCTTATACCTTTATGAAGCTTAATGAAAGAAAAACTGAAATGGTCCATTATGAAATCTGTTAATTGTTATTATTCCCATAAAGTTCACATGATTACAGAAAGTTTTGCAATTATGCCAAGAAGAAATGTACAGTACCCGCCTTTCATTTTCTCTGGATTTATTTTTTGATAATAAAGACCAGCATTCACCTTGGCAAACGGAGCGTTCGCTAAATTAAAAACTTCCTTTAAATACACCAGAAACTTTTGACATGAGACTGCCAAAATTGCAGGGTATTTTTTTGTCAGGCTGACAAAACTCCCTTTGTTCTTCCTGGCCTCTCCACCAACTGTTATTCCAATACTATCATAATCTTAAATATCGTTGTGCTAGAAGGCACTGTGATATTAATTAAAAATATAGTCTAATTATTTACCCTAGTTGGTTCCTACAAACCTCCACAGTATAATCCGTGGACTCCCGAAGGGGTTCCACGGCATTTGGGAGTGAAATAAGAAGGTCTGTCACCAGCTGATTCATGGCTCATGGTGTAATTAAGAGTGACCTCCAGCTCACCTTGAGGTCACCAGATCAAATATAGGTTACCTGGGCTCCAGCCAAAGGTATGTTGCCTGACTACGGTTGGGCAGTCTATGTAAATGAGTGTAACTTCTTTTATTTAAAAGATTTTATTTATTTATTTTTAGAAGGGAAGGAGGGAGAAAGAGAGGGAGAGAAACAGCAATGTGTGGTTGCCTCTCGCGCGCCCCCTACTGGGGAGCTGGCCTGCAACCCAGGCATGTGCCCTGACTGGGAATTGAACCGGCGACCCTTTGGTTCGCAGCCTGTGCTCAATCCACTGAGCTACACCAGCCAGGGCTAAATGAGCGCGACTTTTCATTTGCCTCCAGGCTTCTCAGAGAACATGCTGGATGTTTCTGGAAACAGAGGAAAGCTGAAGATGGCCAATAGTCCAGTAGACAAAGCTCCCGAAAGCAGACCCAGAAAGGCCCAGCTGATGAAAGGTGTCCTGTGATGACTGACTGACCCCTTTCCACTTCTGGCCTCAGAAGGAAATATTTTCTAGCTCTCAGAGGTACGGTGTGAAGACTCCTGAGCGTGCCAGGGGAAAGGCAGCCGAGAATGTTTCCAAGCCCGGGGAAGGTAGATCTGTCTTTAAATCCTAATATCTTGGGGCTTATCTGGCATTGTTTAATCTGGGAGGAATTCCTTCCAGAAGGAGACTCAGCAGGTGCACGGGTCTCCTCCACAGACAGAGTGGCAGTACCAAACTGACTTCGTGGCCTAAAATGTCCAGGCGTCACCCCCATCCGTGCAATTCCAGTCTGTATCTAAGAGCCGAACTCAGTGGGAAACAGCCCATGGCTGGGCTGAGGAAGGAGCCATCTGCACAAGCCAACACAAGCAATGGAAAGAGACTTCGGGCAATGGGAGATAGTAGGAACAACAGGACCATATTCGGTTCTAGAGCTTGGACGTCATTAGCACCCAGGGTGACTGAACTGCATCTTCACTGAGAGAAGGAGAAGGTCGTTAGGGTTGGAGACGGAAGGTGTGGGATATTCATGCGAAGTGGAGGGAACAAGTGGCGTCGTTGAACCTATGCAAGCAATTCAATGAGCAGCTCTCGGTTCCGCCCGAGTCTGAAGTGGGGGCGGGCCCTGGCTATGACTTTCCTGATGGAGTTCAACCTGAAATTCTGGCCGAGGAAAGGGAACGGATTCGGACTAGAAGCGGGCCACCCCGGTTTCCTGATTCAACAGGTGCTAGCAGCCCAGAAATGATATGATCAGAATAGCTCCTTTAGCATCCTCATGGGGTGCTCTGGACACCCCCCAATTCTCCCTCCGACCTGTGGCAATGAGGTTTTCTAACACGAACGAGGGCCGGAGAGGTGTTGTGGACAACTGGAAATGGATGAAGAGACTCTTTTTTTTTTTTCACAGTTGACTCACACGACCCTACAGCTGGGGCACCTTGGCTGTCCCAGCTCTGACGCGCTCCTCTCTGGCCAGACCAATTTTGTCAACAGGCAGTCACTCCTATCTGGAAGCCTTCAGCAGCTCTCCAGAGCTGGGACGGTGCACGGGTCCTTGATAGGGCGACCAGACCCTCTGTGGGCGACCAGACCCTCCCCGGAGCGGCTCCCCAGAGTTTTGCATGATACCACTTCCCAAACTGGATCCTTGGAATGCTGGTGTAGGAAGACGTTATCAGATGCTTTGTTAAAAAAATACCCAAAACAACAACAAACCCCCAAAAAACTAGAAGCAAGCAAACAAACAGAAACAAAACAAGGAGGTGGGAGTAGGTCAAATAAATTGGTAAAAAACCCCCAGTGTATAATGACATTGTCTATTATTAATTATCATCATCATCATCATCATTATCACTTTAGTTACTGGCTACTATAAAAAAAAATCTCCCTTTTTTGTTCTGGTGACTGCACACGTCCAATATTCTAGGGCCTCAACATTCTTGAATATTCTGATGCTTTGGTACCCTCCCCGCCCCCCCCCCCACCGCCGCACAGGCTGCCTTTTTGTTTGCAGGGAAGAGAGAGGGGTGTTAGACACGCCCACGGCCCAGCATCCGGAAGGGCCTGCCTCCCCGAGAGGCGGGGTCTGTCACAGCCTTGCCCTTGGTCCCCCCAGGTATCCACTGCAAACGCTATCAGCAAACGAGGAATCAGTGCTGTGCCTCCGACTTCTGTTTGAATGGGAATGCTGCGTGTTGTTGGAGGAGGTACGTGGCTCCAGCTTGTGGCTGCCTGGCCTGCCCGGTCTGGGTGGCCTGGATGGATGTCAGGGGACATTCAGCTGCAGTCACTGGCGGGCAGAATCAGCACCTTAGTTGCCTTAGGTTAGATTTCACTCAAATCTTGACATGTTGATTGTCTAGGATGTGATAATTCAGTAAAAGAAAGTGTCAAAAGCCGTTTCATAGTTTACATAATAGGGATATGCAAATTAGGAAAAAGAGTGATGCATATGCATATAGGTTCATGTTACTATCCATTTATCGAGGGTTTACTGAGGACCTACTATGGGCTGAGCACAGTTACAGGTGGTTGCGATACAATGGGGAACAAAAGATAGGCATCCCCATGGTAAGGGGGCTTAATTCTGGATGGAGAACGCGGAAAACAAACCAGTAAACGGAGGAATGTGTAATATTCCGAGTGGTGGTGAAGCCACGAGAAAATCCAAAGTGCAGAGGACGGCGCGTTAGGGAGGTCGGGAAGGCCTCTGTCCAGATGACAGTTGAGCAAAGGCGTGAAGGAAATGTGAGAAGGGCGTGGCGTAAGACACCCTGAAAAGGAAAGGGACCCTGTCACCTAAGAGAGGCTGGAGTCGAGGTGACGACACAGGCCAGCTTTTCTGGCAAAGTCGAGAAGTCCGCACTCTTCTGTAAAGGAATTGGGAAGAAGTGCGTGGGCTTTTGGCAAAAGAACGACATTCATGGTTTTCAAAGGTCCTTCGGGCTGTGGAGTGGACAGTGGGCTGCAGAGAGTAAAATGGTGATAGAGAGATGACCAGATAGCTGACATTTAGTTGAGTAAGAGATGCCAGCTTGGACTAGACCAGGGTCACTCACTAGGGAGCTTTTGGTCCACCTAATCTCTGTGGTCAGGGGCTGCCCTGGGCACTGTAGGGTGCTGAGCAGTCACCCTGGTTTCTAGCGACTGAAGGCCAGTAGCACCTCCTCCCCACAGCGGTGACAACTCCAGACAAACAGCCCCGAGCGGTCCAGTTCCCTGGTCGAGAGTCACTAGGTTGTGCTGCTGGTCGGCCAGATGAGAGAGCACAGATCTGAGAGAGCTCAGGAGGCAGGGTCATTGAGAGCCGGCGAGAACGGACTGACAATGGAGAAAACGAACGGGAACAGAGAGGAGCGCAGGAGATGGGCTGATGGAAGACGCCATGGTGGCCGAGCGAGGCCACGCTCGAGAAGGGGCAGGCTTGCTGCCGAGGAGGCTCACTTAGGGCTGGAGGTGCAGTGCTGGGGTGGCCTGTGAGACACCTCCTCCCTGGGTGGACACGAGAGAAGCAAATCGAATTTCCAGGCCTGGAGTGCAGGACTGAGACCTGAACGGAGAGACACATTTTTACAAGGGTGGCTGGTGCTCGGGGCCATTATGGGAGTGGAAGGAGACGATTAGGGAGCTACTCAGAGGTGGGGGGAGGAAGAGAACAGAGCCAAAGACAGAGCTGCAAGAGACCCAAAGAACTACGGACTAAAGGAGGAGCCAGCAAGGAGGCCAGAAGACTAGCTGGAGCCTGTGATCCCTGGGAAGCTGCACCTAAAACAGCGTGGCGGTCAAGGTCAGGGCTTTGGAGTCCAACTCACCTGGCTCTGAGTCCTGATTCCACCGCTTACACTTCCTTACGGGACCTTACGCCCATTACTAAGCCTTGCCGTGTTGTTGGGAGGAATGAGACGCTATGCTGTAACTAAAATCTTCAGCACAGTGCCTGACTTCCTGTAGATGTCTGTAAGTGGTACATGGAGAGAGATAAGGAGAATCTTTAACGGCAGAAGGCACGTCTAGATGGAGCGAGAGATGGGGACAGTCTCTAAAGATGTTCCCCTGGCAGCTTCATAGAAGGGGCAGCGGCGTCTCCCCTAGCGCGCCCGACTGGGATCTGCTGTTACGCAGCCCAAAGCTGGCGTGCCCGCGACAAATGGACTGCAAAGCGTTTTCCTCCCTCCAGCCCCGGGCCAAACAGACACAATTTACTCTCAGATTGAAGAAGGTAATTGTCGGCTCTACGTCCACGTTAGCCCGGTTCGGAACACCTGTGGCCTAAGTTCTCTGGATGCACAAAAGCCTGTCTTTCATGAAGCTCTTTGCAAGCAGTTAACATAAGCCAAATATCCATGTGCCACGTGACACAGGCGTAAAAAAAGACAGCAGGCGCGCTGGCCCAGACGCGCCGGAAATAGCGAGTGGATGCTGAGGCTCTGGAGAATTGCATGATTAATGGAACCCGAGCTAGACACAAAATAAAATTAAATATTTTATATATGTACATAAGAAACTGGTCTGCACGCCCATAAAATTCCCTGTTCGTTGTTCTGGAGGTTGAGCCGTGTTGAATCGATAAAAAATGATTTAGAACGGATGGTGTTCAGCAGCTGGTTGCACTTTCAGTCTTCCATAAAGACGTTCAAATTAATTTTAATATGTTGATGGTGCTTATTGATGATAATATTCACAATAAATATCCATTGGAAAAACTCTCGGGCACGTGTCCGTGACAGGAAGGTCGAGGATGTTAATGACAATCACAACTACCAAAGGCAATTCAGTCAATTACTTTAATTAAACCTGAAACTATTTTATGCCTTCTCATTTATATAGTAAACTGAGAGCAGGGGGGAAAGGGCGGCATCTTTATCTGCGGCCTCAGATTGTGCTTGAACATTGGCGGCTTTTCTCTCCTGTGGAACATTTACGGTAATTATGGACATTCGAAGAGCAATGCTGTGGCTTCTAGGAGGGGTAAAAAGCAAGCCTTTTGAATGCAGTTTTAGCGAGAAGAGCATTTCCTTCCCAGACACTTATCTTATATCTAGACTGGGTTATATTGGACAGAGCCAGGATTCCAGGGAAAATGGTAGAAACGTCTACATTTCAGCGAATCCTTTTTAATGATACTGTTTGCGATCAGAAGAAAAGAACGCAGCTGTCGGAAGTGCTCACAAACACCCAAGTTCAAGTTGTACCCATCATACAAAATGCTTCTTTAAGTCAATTGCAGTGGCATCCAAAACCCTGTATTCTTCATGCATTTATGCTGTTAAACTTGGAGAATAGAAGGGTGAATACTTTTTAAAAACGAGCCAGTCAATTAATTAACAATTAATTCGGTCTTTCAACAAGTAGCTATTTAGTGCCTACTACAAGCCAAACTTGTAACCACAAAGTCAAAATCCTGTTTCTGTACTTGAGGGGTTTACATTTTAGTTGAAAGGAAGTGTGATAACAAAGAAATTAAGTTATATACGAGTGGCAAAGCCTATGAAAACAAATAAAACAAAGTAGGATCACAATAGGGTGTCTGACTTTTCCAAGTTTGCCCAGTACTGTCCTGGTTTTTGAACAGAAGGGCCTGCAATCCAGGAAACCCTACAGTTCCAAGCAAAATGGAGTGATTGTCCACTCTTGTAATGGGAAAGAGAGGGACTAAGAGGGGTCTCTTTTGGATGGATGGTCAGGGAAGTCCTCCTTGGGGACTTAAGTCTTTTCAGAGCAGGCTTTGTGTAAGGTATCTTTCGATTTTCTGCTGCAACTAGCGTAGGTCACTGCAGGTAGTATGAAATTCATAAATGTTTTCTGCAGTGCAAATATTTGGAGGATCAGCACTGGTATCCTAATGAAGTTAAGATTATAATTTTAAGTGATTTTTCCACAAGAGCATTTCGGAAGTGACTCCCTTTTGGGTTTGGCTAACAACTATTCTGGACCTCGAAAGAAACACTGTCCCTTATCGTTGGCTATATTTTAGCCCCTCTTATGTCATGATGAAAAACTTTGATGATATGAATTTATTTAGATTAAAATACACATGAGAAAGCATTTCTGGAATGGTAGAGTGAAGGTGTAAAAAACCCCACTCCTCCAGAAAAACAAGAGAAATACTGGCGAAAATGATCAGCAACTACTTTTTCAGAACTCTGGAAATTAGGTAAAGGCTTGAAAAAAGCTAAAGAGTGTTTATTCAAGAAAGATGGTTAATCATTTTGGGAACAGCAAGCACTGTAGCATTTTAGCTTGCCCTGTAGTCCTATCCTACTTGCCCAGTCCTGGAGATGCTTTGAAAACCAACAGCACAGCAGTTGGGCAAACAAGCACCCCAGCAGCCACCGAAGGGAGAAGAAAGGGTTTGAAACTCTCCAAAAGCTCCGCCCCCAGAAAGCTGTCACAACTGGACCTATCTCAAGGATTATCTTTATTTGACTTGACTCAGAGCCTGCTCTGTTCAAATAGCCTTTCACTAAGGTGTTTGTTAAAAACTATTAATGGCAATTGTTTAATGCTGCAGCTGTCTGACGTGGTGATAATGGTTGCAGCCACCAAGAGACAAAGGAAATATTAAAAAGGAAAAGCTGAGTAATGAAATGTCTATGGTGAAGCTTTGAAAAGTTTCACCATATTCCTGGGAATCTAGAAACCCTCATGAAAATGCAGGGCTATACACATGCCCAGGAAAGATCTGAGATGGCTCTAATCTCTCACCTTGGCTGACCTTGATGCTCTTTGTCGGCAGGAAGTGAAGGCTGACGTAGAGTTCCCAACTACCTGGCAAAGCACTGAATATACTCCCTCCCCACCCTTTTCAGAGCTCCTTGGCAAAGGCAGGGCAATTTATTAATCAAATAATGTAAAGAAATCTCTAATTTTTAGCTGACCACTAAGTAGCTTCATCGACTGCACATGATAAAGCCTACACACTTTACAAAATTATTTCAAGAAAGTCACTAAACAAACAAGCAGCAACAACAATAAAAAGTTCAGCAATGAGGGTGCATGGGTGTGTGCAAATCTTATTTCCATGGTAGCCACATTAGCCATATTATATATATTGTAAATGTCCAGTTTTCAGAAGAAACAGGAAAGCATAGCTCACATCCAGGGGGGGAAAAAAAAGCAAGAAACAGAAACTGTCCCTGCAGGAGCCCAAAACTGGACTTACTAGACAAAGACTTTAAATCACCTGCTACAACTAAGTTCAAAGAACTAAAGGGAAGTATGAGAATACTGTTTCACCTAATGGAGAATACCAATAAAAAATATAAATGATAAAAATGAACCAAGGAGGAATTTTGGAGTGGAAAACTAGAAAAATTTAAACGGAAAATTTGCAAAAGGGGCTCAGTGACCATTTGCATTGACAGAGGAAAGAAGCAGTGAATCTTAAGATAGTTAAATTGAGATTATCCAGTCTGAGGAACAGAAGGAAAAAAGAATGACTAAAAATCAACAGAGCCTTCAAGGCCTGCGGTACACTACCCGGTGTGCCCAAATGTGCACGTGGGAGCCACAGAAGAAGAAGAGAGAGAATGGGGCTGAAAGAATATTTGAAGAAATAATGGCTAAAAATCATTTCCATGGATGCAAAATGTTACTCGGCACATGAAAAAATCTCAATGAAGTTCAAGTAGAATAAACTCAAAGAGATCCACACCTAGATACATTATAAAACCGTTCCTACATAGACAAAAATTAAGAGATTGTGGCTGGCAGACAGACCCTACAAGAAAGAAGGAAGGGAATTCTTCAGGCTGAAATAAAACGATAGTAGACAGTAATTGGTAAATGTAAATAATAAGTAAATATAAAGGACAGTATAAATGCATTTTTTACTTGCAAGTATTATTTTATTTTATTTAAAAGTAAATTGCCAAAAGCAAGAGTAATTAAACTGCTATGAGCCCTGACTGGTGTAGCTCAGTGGATTGAGCACGGGCTGGGAACCAAAGGGTCACCAGTTCGATTCCCAGTCAGGGCACATGCCTGGGTTGCAGGCCAGGTCCCCAGTGGGGGCCACATGAGAGGCAACCATACATCGCTGTTTCTCTCCCTCTCTCTCTCCCTCCCTTCCCCTCTTTCTAAAAAAAATAAAATAAAATAAAATATAAAAAAAAAAAAACTACCATGGGTTCAGACTGTGTAAAGATGTAAGTTGTGTGACAAAAATCACAAAATGTGGGGAGGAAGCGGGGCTATATTAGAGCAAAATTTTCACATACTATTAAAATTCAGTTGGTATGAATACAAACTAGATTGTTGTCAGTGAGAGCGTGGATTATAATACCCGGGCAGCCACTAAAAAAGTAACAAAAATATCACAAAACAAACTCAAGGACATTAAAATACTGTGCCACAAAATAGCCAGCAAAAGAGAAGGCGGTTATGGATAAAGAGTGAAAAAAAAAAAGACATAAGGTATATAAAGAAGAAATGGAAAAATGGCATATATTTTACCTTATCGGTAATTACCTAATGTAAATGGACTAACCACTTCCATCAAAGGCAGGATTTGGAGAGAACAACGAAATAGAAGTTGGAAACAGAACATGAACGATGAGGTAAACCAAACAGACATAACAGATATCTGTAGAAAATTCTACCCAACAACTACAGAATACAGATTTATCTTGGGTGCATGTGGAACAGTCTTCAGGAAAGACCATATTAGATTATTTAAAAAGAACCCAACACAAAGGATTAAAATAACCCAAAGGATATAAGGAGGGTAGGAGGAAGACCAAGAGGATGCAGTGGGCACTTGTGAGAAAAAGCTTTAGAAAGGCGAGGAATGTAACATGATTTCTCATCCCATTTTATATGTTCTTATGTTTTATAATGTGTTTTTGTGTCTCGCTAATGTGTACTTATTATTTCCCAAAACTTGCTATTTTGAAATAGTCTTAAGAGTTACAGAAGAATTCCAAGGGAGCAGAGAGAATTCCTATACACTCTTCACTCAGCTTGCCGTAATGTTAACTTCTTACGTACCTCTGAGACTAAGACAGTTACTAAGGAGTAATGCGTATAATTGATACATAAGTAACTATAACACTATTAAGGAAACTCCAAACTTTATCAGCTTTCACCAGTTTTTCTTCTGACATTTTATTTCATTTTCATTGCAGGGCAGGAATCCCAGATCATATCTGGTCTTTAACTGCCGAGATCCCCCCCAGTCAGATTTAGATGACGGGACATTCAGAGAGTCCGTCTCCCGTCCGTCTGAAGTCAAGAAGACCAGAGTAGGGGTTAAAAAGTGCCTGTTTGAGGCCTGCGTCCAGTGAGCAGTTGTGGGAGCAAGCACGAAAGCATCCCGAAAATTATAAAGCACTGTCGTCCAGCAAGATCCTTCATTCATGCAACCATCAGGCATTCAGGAAACCCTTCCCGAGGGCCACCCACATCTTAGACACTGTGTTCGGTACTGTGAGTCTCTTGCATCGTTTGCTGGCCTTTCTAGTCTTGCAAGTCTGATTGTTAAGTATTTATTGAACGCCTACCATGGGCCCTGCGATACCGATTATCCACGCGTGTCCTATCCCAGGCCTGAAAGAGTTAATGCACCACACTGCCTCCCCCTCCCCCGGGGGCCCGGGGAGCTCAGCCCCACCGGGTGAAGGCTATGGATGCATTAGGCTCCAAGGAACTGTATGCATTTTCTTTCCCCCTCTGTTTATGTCTCTGTTTTCTGTAAAAATCTCCCAAATTGCAGCGGTATCTCCCAAGTTCTCTGACAACGCCATAAATTTCATTTAGAAGATGAAGCCTCGTGCGGCAATTAACTCGGAGAGCGGGGCAAAGCCAGAGCAGGGCGATCCCGGCCGGCAGTACTTAGCACTTAGTTCTGAGACCGAGATAAGCCCTATCAGCTCGGGGTTGTGTTTAATGTTCGCTGCCGCGTCGCCCCACGGCTACAACCTAGCGGTCACCGTGTTAACACTCCCCAATATCTATTACAATTAGTTTTTGATTAAGAGGCCTAACATGGCTTTCGAAGCCTTTCATGTCGTGTCAGATGGCTCGTGATGGAGTGAGAAGCGCAGACACCTCCCGGTAACAAAGCATCTTGTAAAAGGTTTCAAGTGAACTATTTTATCATCCTAATGGAAACCAGATGACTCCAGCCCTCCTCCCCCCCCCCCCGCCTTAATTTCAACTATTTACTGAAGAGTCCTTGTTTTGAATTACTTAAAGATTTATTCCAAAGCGACGACTTCATGCATTAAGAATCGTGAAGAACGGGGCCATTTAGAATTTGGGGAAGCTTTTAAGATGACGGCAGCGATTTTCACAGAGGGCTGATTTGGTTTTATTTTATTTTTTTTCCTTTTGGTTTTTAAAAGAGCCAAATGCCTCTGCCCTTTCCTAATATGTAATTATTATTTTAATTACGGTGTAGAAGGCCCTTCTCTGCCGAGTTCTGCTTTCACCACTGGGGTTCTTTTATAAGAGAGAGACCGCTGGTGTTTTGTGGGGCAAAACCAGCTGTTTGGTTCTGTAAGATTTATTCTGTGACGATGGGAAATTGATGTTATTTTTTTATAAAGGTACATTTGATCACACGAAGGAGAATTATTTAAAAACTTTCACGGACTATGAAATGCCCTTGTAAATTTAGTGAACATTGTAGGCAAACACGACATAACTTGTGCATGGGACCGCGCTAGCGTTGGAAATTTTCTGAGCATCGTTTTTACTGTGTCTGTGGCAGGTGCTCAGTTTTGTCACCTGTGACTGGGGGTTGGGCCGAGTTGCCGCTTGCCTCTGGAAGTCATATCATATGTGCTGGGGTCCTGTAACCCAAGGGCCTCCTACGGAGAGGGAGGCAGGGTCTTCTTAGGCGTGACATCCAACTCTGTGGACCCACATTCCCTCCATGTAAAACAAGGACAACTTTATTGACTTCACAGGGTTCCAAGTAATAAATGAAATCGGGCACCCAGTAAACGGCAGCCTCTCGGTTATCTCTCCTCCTCCTTTTTCCTGTCCTATTCTGTCCTGTTGAGCGTGGCCCATGTGTGTGGCTGAATTTGATATGGGAACGAAGGCGTCGCCTGTGTCCCCAGAGAGGACGGGCAGAGAAGATTTTAGGCTGAGACTGGCTGGGGGAGATGGGAGGGCGTGGCTGACCGCACGTGGTGAGAAGGAGCCCTGGTGTGGGGACGTGGCACAGGAGAAGGACAGAGGGACCAGATCCTAAGGCCATTGGGCCATCTTTCCAGAACACAGGGCCTACACACCTGCGGTAGCTCATGGATGTTCAAGTCTAGCCCGCATGGCACTAGTTAAAGGCCCTGTGCCTCAGTTTCTCTCTGCCTCCTCTCAAACTCACCTTGCTCACGACCTGTGCCTAGTCTGGATTTACAGCCGCCCTCAGCAGTTGGTTAGAAGCCGTTGTTAGTATAACCAACCTTAAATAATTTGATTTTCGGGTTGGGTACGTCGCACTATCTCCTGTGGGCTGGATCGCTGAAATACACATTTATTTAAAAATTGCTTTCTTCACATTATATTTGAAAGCGGTGCTACTCACTCATCTGTAAACCATTAGGCCACACTATATAAAAGTATCTCATCTGACTTTTATTCACATTGTTCTGAGGATAAGGTTGAGGTCCTTACAGATATTCCAGTTCTCTATTAAAGTCTATTGGCTATTTGATTCATTTTCTTTTTTTTCTTATAATATTCCTATAGAAAACTATGTATTTAAAGGAGAAGAGAGACTGTTCTGTTCTCCTTTAAATAATGCATTTTAAAGATCTACTCAGACTCTCTTCCTCCTCAGGAAATGTTCGGTCATTTTGGTTTATTTATTTATTTATTCTTTATTTGGACAAATTTAAACTGGGCCGATATGGCCAGCAGTAAATGTGTATTATTTGGCCTGAACATGCTTTTAATAAGTTGTCAATATTTCAAAGTCCAGAAATCTGGAGATTTCACATCAAATCTGGCTCCTTTAAAAAAAATCAAAAGGTATGAGGCCAGGGGCTCACAGGATGACATTCTGGGGCTCAGCCACCCTTACTCTCTGTTCCCCAAGGTCTGGGGACGATCTCACTCACCGGGGTTCCCTGCCTGCCCGCCTGCCCCCCCCCCCCCATGCCTTTGCCTTCAGAACTGCACATCTGGCCTTGACTTTTCCAATAACAAACAAGGTGAAACGTACCTACACGCAACCCTGCGCATGGGCATTCATGGCGGCTCAGCCCTACCTGCCCACACTTCCAAGCAACCAAGCTGTCCTTTGGTAGGTGAATGAGCAAATACACTGTGTTCCGTTTATTATATTACTCAGTGCGAAAGAGTGAGGAGCTACCAAACCACAAGAAGACATCGGGGGACCTTGAATGCAAATGACGAAGTGAAAGAAGCCAACCCATCGAGGTGACATATCATTTGATTCCAACTCTACGGCGTTCTGGAAAAGGCAGCGCTCTTGAGACAGCAAAAAGGTCGTGGGGACTAGGGGTTGGGGGCAGGGCAGGGACGAACAGCGGGCGCTCAGGGCACTTTTAGGGCCGTGAAAATACCCTGTATGATACCGCGAGGGTGGGTACGTGTCATTATACAGGTATCCAAACCCGCAGAACATGCCACACCGAGAGCGAACCCTAAGTAAACTACGTACATACTCTGGGTAATCATGATGCGTCACTGCAGCACCATCAGCTGTAACGTGGGTACCACTCTGGCCAGGGATGCTGATCATAGAGAAGGCTCTGCATGGGGGCAGAGGGTCCATGGAAATCCCTACGCCTCCTCTCAGTTTTGCTTTGAACCTAAAACAGCTCTAAATAAAAAATAATAAACCCTCTAAAAAGCAACAATAAACTCGCCAAACTGGTTTGGGGCAAGCATATGCAAAGTGGAAAAATGGAATGGTAATTTTTTACTCCTACAGTCTGAAGTCGCCATTGGGTTTTTCTCGTCCTCTGGTTGGGGGGCGGGGGTTCCCCTGGCACCTCCTTTCCCGAGCTTGGTTGAAAGTGCTAACTTTTTCCTGGTGTTAATTATTAATGTGACCTGTTTATGTCCCAGTTATCCGGCTAACCATTAATATCTGTTTACTCATTGATGACCTTTGCAATTTCGTACCTCTCTCCTGGCTGTAAATGTCAACCTTTCTTTTTTTTGTTCTTTCTTTTTTTTTTTTTCTCCCGTAGGCACAATATTTTCCTCATATCTAGTGCCTACCCGAAGCAAGTCCATGAAGTGAAATAACATCAGGCAACACAAAGGTAATCTTTATGCGTTTGGAAAGGATGATAAACACTATTATTAAAAGGGATTAAGACACAGAACTTTCTGTTTTGAAATGAGCAAGACATGGACGCGAATGGCCAATGCAAGGGTCCTTGGGAAAAGGGGACAGAACTTGACCCCTGCCCCCTGCCCACAAAAATTTTTTTTTTTTTTTTTGCTTCCGTGTGTGCGGAGTAAAACCTCAGGAATTGACTCTGAACCAGTCCTGGCAAATGGAATCCAATTTTCCTTTGTCGAAAATGTCATTGCGAAGCATTTGCACATGCAGGCAAGCCTGCAGGATTTATCTCTAGTTACCCAGTCAGTCCACATTCACCCCAAGACTCGCGAGATGTTACCTTGCATGGCCGAAGCTGAGATTAGGCAATGCAGCCGGATTAGGGCTGCAGCCGCTGACCTCCCTCCCATCCATCCCTGGAGCCTGTGTCTATGTGACTCGTCTTGATTGCATTTACCTCACTGGAACAGACAATGGTGGCCCAAGAAATTTCTTCACTCTCAAACCCTCCAATAATAAAAAAAGGGAAGAAGAGATTTTTTTTTTTTTAAAGAAATGAAGCCCAGGACAGTCTTGCGGTGGCAGGTGCTCAGATAAAAAAACACAGAGCCCTTTACTGTCCCTTGCTCCATTAACATAGCAGCAGAGGGCCTATTGAAATATTATGATCTTTGCATAACAATACAATTTGAACGTCACGGGGCACTTCCTTACTGAAGTGATTTGAAATATTAATATCATCCCGACCATAAATAACCGTGATGGCCTTCGTCGAGATTACAGTTCTGAGTTATGCCTTGGGTGTACAGTTACATTTTCTCGTTCATGGAGTCTTAACTTCAGTAAAATTAGTTTTTTTAGATACGGCCCCGAACACTTGCTGCGACCATCACTTTGCGTGGAATTTATCATACAGAGTTTAAGGCGGGAGACTAGGGAGCCATCTGTCACAGGCGATTTTATTCGTGATCTCTGAGGGTTGGGACGGGGCTTGGAGGAAGATAAGAATTCTAGAGCCTGTTCTTCGTCGCGGGGGGCCATTTATTCGGCCCCAGCCGCCGCCACGGTGGGGAGGGGTTTTGCGTGGATTATGGAACGCTTATCCTGCGAGCCTGTCTCTGTGCCGGATGGCTTCATGGTACTTTCTGCACATAAATGCCTCTCGGGTTTTCTCGACTCATCGACAACTTGGCCAGTGAGCTCTGTAATAGACAGATACATGGGCGAGCCGTGGGGTGTTCTGACTTGGTTAGATGCTCTAGCATCCTGGAGGAGACAAGTAGGCCCGATCATTGTGACGGCAACACACTTTCCAAGGAAACACGGGGACCTGGCTTTTATGCTAAGTTTATAACGATAGGACTGGAAGGCGATTCCGAGGCAAGCTTAGGATTGCAACTCCCCATGTGAGGCCAGGGCACGCGGGGAACAATATGGCCAGAAAACACGTATCATTTTCTTTGAAAATGGAACGTCCATGAGGCACCTAGGAAATGACAGGAAGTGCGGCAGGTGAGCTGGTTTGGGATCCCGTTGACTGTGTCTGCTTCGCCCTGGGAACTAAGAAGCGTGTTTTCCCAAGCCTGCTACACGGTGCTGTTTCATTCCCTCGGATGCGCCAAGCATGCGTTTCTCTACAACCTCTGGATGTGGGATGTCAGGTGCTCCTAACAGCTTACGGATCTCTGTCTGGGTATCAAAATCGGGGGCTTTGAACTTTGCCAATCAGAATCCCACATGGACATTTCCTCTTCCTGTCACGTGGTCCATGAGCTTAACTGACACACGGCAAATTTCCTTTACACATCTTATTCCAGGCAACCCTGGAAATGTGGGTTTATGGAATGCACCGGCAGCATGGAGCTGTCTTGGTGTCCCCCTTGCTGGCTCGGTCCCTGGCCCAGTGTGATGCAAGCTATGTATTTGCTCAAAAGTCTCCAATGAAGTGTCAGGAGTGTGCTGGTGCCCAAGACGGGTGGGAGGGGTGAGGGAGGCTCCCAGCTCACCCCCCGCCGCGAGGCAGAGGTTCCTGTCCTTCGTCAGGACCCGGGCTGTCAACTTCCACAGGACACCTGCTCTCCTTCCTGTCCTGCCCTGGCTTGCCCTGGGCCCCGCAGGATCCTGGGATTATCCCGTTTGTAACACTCACCTCATTGCCCTGAAGGATTCCTGTGACTCTTCTCCGGCTAGGCCAGGAGGCCTAGCTGGGGAGTCCCTGCCGCCAGCGCCCGGCACAGCATCTGCCACACAGCGATACTCAGTAAAAGCAGCCCCGAGTCTGGGTGCCGAGAAGGTCCCGGGGTCCAGGCCTCACGGTCAAGCTGGAGAAGAGTCACTGGAGGAGTCCATGGAAGGACTAAGCGGGACTGGCCAGTGGAGTGATGATGGCGAGGATAATGTGCTAATAATAATAATACTTCCTAATTACCGAACAGTCACTCAATGGTCCCAACTGCAGAGTGCGTTGGTTTCTTTATCCTGATTTTACAGATGAGAAAGCAGACTTGCCAGGTGAGGCCAGGTAGACAGGGCTCGTTTGGAAGTGGGAGAGCCAGAGAGAAAAACCTGGAGTCCCGGGCTGCCTCTGCAGGCTATGTTCTGAGCATGCGCGCCTCTGCTTTATCTGGATAAAGACAGCATGTCCGTCACCAGAATACAGTTTGGGTACAAGACAGAGAGCTGTGAGGTCTACCAGAAGCTCCTCAATGGCAAAGAAGCAGGTCCGTGGGCCCAGGACTTGCCCCCGTCCCGTCCAGTGGCATATTCATACTCAAGTGTGTCTCATTCACATTCAGGTGTGTCTCATACTTTCAGACTCAGCATTGGGATTTTGTTTGGCCTATGCACCATTTCATTCTTAACACTTTGCCATACATCGGTGGCCTCTTTTAATATTTCTACCTGTACTGGACCCCTGGCTTCACCACGCCCCAGCGGTATGATCTGTGACAAGTTGCCTGATGTCGGTGAGCCCCCGCTTCCTTGTCTGTGCACGTGGGGAGAGAGGGCTGCCTTGGGGAGCGACTGTTCCAATACTTGCGAGGACCCCAGAACAGCACTTGGCGTAGCCTCGGCGGGCAGCCGATGTTGGCTGTCGGGGTTGACAGTGTTTCTCCGTCCCGTGTCCTGGGTTGACACTGTCCTGGCCTGCCACTGTCCCGGCCTGCAAGACCATGTCTGCTGCCCATGGGTGCAGGACCGTGGGCCAATGTTTGCTGAGCCTGGTGTTATCCAGACGTGCCTTAAATCCCTTCTCTTTGTGGCCCCGCTACTTTTTGAGGGGGTTAGCCATGGATGGCAGCCTTCTTCCCCCTCCCATATCTTAAAGCCCCTCTCTCCCCTTCCTTGCCTCCCCCCTGTCTCTTCTGCTCTTAAAGGCTGAGACTTCTCCCCTCCTCCTGGCAGGCCATACCTCCTCCTGGAGCTGGGGCTTTGGGGAAACAAAAGCCAGGTGTCTGGGCTTTGGCCTCTTAACACAAACCTCCCCCGAGGCAGGGGCCCAGAGAGCGGGCCAACGCGGAGATAAAAACACAAATTAATATATCAGTGACTTATCCTGCCAGGCTGAAGTACTCTCTAATCAGGAAGACAGGGAAAGCCAGGGAGGATGCCAGCAAAGAATGTGGGGGAGGGAGGCGGAGCGGCGGAGACTGGAGCCGGAGGGGGAGCCGACCCACGGGAGGCTTCAAAGTCTGAACTTTTCCCCTGAGATGTCCCTGGGTGCGCGGGGAGCCCTGGCTACCGCTGCCTGGGGGGGACAGGCAGGAGAGGGATGACAGAAGGAAACAGAATGAAGGAAGCTGAGAAGAAAAAGGAGGCAGGGGCAGAAAAGCCGGGAATAATGGATAACTGAGAGGAGGCGTTATTGCAAGCTCACCACGTGCCAGGTATCGCTTGTGCCCAGACCGAACACCCTTGACCTTGCACTGTGCTACAGCATCCCAGCCTCCTTCCACAGTGGACATGCTTAGGATCGTCCCCATTTTAAAGATGAGAACACTGAGGGGACAGAGGCTGAAAGGACATTCCCAATTTCCCACCTCCCGGAAGTGACGGAGCCAGGGCTTCAGCCAGGATTTCAGGGCCGCGCCGAACCCCTTTCCTCTCCGGCCCCCCACTCACAAGTCCATGCTCTGCTCCCACACTGGAGCCAGAAATTAATTGCTTCTCAGCTGGGGAATTTGGTGGAGGTATATGAAGGAGAAGCAAAGAGCCGTCAGAACGAGACAAAATTAAGAATATAAGGGAGAACGAAGTTCTACTCTCAGGACTTCAGGATGAGCACAGCTTTCTTTCTTTTTTAATTTTTTAAGGTTTTATTTACTTATCTTTAGAGAGAGGGAAGGAAGGGAGAAGGAGAGGGAGGGAAACATCAATGTGTGGTTGCCTCTCCTGTACCCCTTACTGGGGACCTGGCCCGAAACCCAGGCATGTGCCCTGACTGGGAATTGAACCAGAGACCTCTTGGTTTGCAGACTGGTGCTCAATCCACTGAGCTACACCAGCCAGGGCTGAACAAAGCTTTCAATGGGAAGGAATAAGGCTGTTACATCCTCCATCTGAGGAAAAGCTTGCACCAAAGTGGCCTCGCTGGCTTCCCCCAAGCCCTGTGGGATAGGCCATTTTACAGATGGGGAGACTGAGGCTCGGAGAAATTAGACGGCGGGGCCGAGTGACTAGGACTGGCCACAGGCCTATTGCCTCTAAATCCAATGGTGTTAAGGTGATGGACCAGGTCGGTCAAGGTGGCCCACTCGGGGGCTGGCCAGAGAAGGCAGGTAAAGCTTTGCCCCCATTCGGGCTGATGGGCTCACTCAGGAAAAATGCATGTCGAAGGTCAAGTGTAAGGGCTTGTGCTGATGGGGAGGGAATGGGGAGTCTCAGCTTAAGCATTCGATTTGGCAGAAGAGGCGAGAGAGCTGGCGTTCAAGATACGAATCCCAGAGGGCAGGACAGAAGCATAAAAACAGTGCAAAGCTAGGAAGGAAGGGGAAATGGAGGGAGGACTTCAGAGTGGTGGCCAAGCACAGAACAATTCGGAGAGGCAAAGATGGGAAAAGCAAGTAGGAAATGAAAAGGGAGGGAAGTGGAGCACAAAGCCAACACGCGGACCATTTGGAAGCTGTCCTCAGAAGCCAGCGGTGCTGGCTGGGACTGGAGCGGACCAGATCGCTGTGTACGGGGACGCCGAACTGAGGAACCACCTGTGGGAAGAAGGCTGTGGGAGAGATTGGAGCCACACCTAGACCCGGGGACTCAGGCAGACCGACGGACATGGTGGTGGCGAGAAAAGAAAACACCATCAATACATTTCAGCCAAAATAAAAGGAAAAAAAAGCCCTGGCTGGTGTAGCTCAGTGGATTGAGCGCGGGCTGGGAACCAAGTGGTCCCGGTTCGATTCCCAGTCAGGGCACATGCCTGGGTTGCAGGCCAGGTCCCCGTGAGGGCCATGTGAGAGGCAACCACACACTGATGCTTATCTCCCTCTCTGTCTCCCTCCCTTCCCCTCTCTCTAAAAAAAAAATAAATAAATAAATAAAAAAAATAAAAGAAAAAAAAAGAGGGAATGAGAAAGGAAAGGACAAAACAAACAAACAAACAAAAAAAACAGTGTCTTTTTAGGAGTTGCTAGAGTCGTAATAAAAATGGTGAAGCATTAACTCCTAGGCCAGTATTTCCTGAACGTGTCTGATAATAGCGCCTCCTCCTTTTCATTTTTAAAGGACCATCTTTGATATCTCATGGAGCTATAATTTTATCTGTAGCCTTAAGGTGTAGTCTTTTGGGCCCCTAAATCCTACCCTTTCAAATTATAGTACGTCTGGAGTTTTGAATGGTGGGTAAGAATTATTCCCATTAGCCCGGCTGGTGTAGCTCAGTGGAGTGAGCGCGGGCTGGGAACCAGGCGGTCCTGGTTCGATTCCCAGTTGGGGCACATGCCTGGGTTGCAGGCCAGGTCCCCAGTGAGGGCCATGTGAGAGGCAACCATACATTGCTCTTTCTCCCTCCCTTCTCCTCTCTCTGAAAATAAATAAATAAAATCTTAAAAAAAGAAAAAGAAGTATTCCCATTAAAAAATATATTTTTTTCAACCTGTTGCTCCCTCACACACGCCCCAGTGGGGGATCACACCCAAAACCCAGGCATGTGCCCCGACTGGGAATCGAACCGGTGATCTTTTGCTCTGTGGCATAACGCCCAACCCACTGAGCCACACCGGCCAGGGCAGTCTTCCTGTTCTTGCTGCTTTCCCCATGCCTGCCCATGTGAGACCTGTCCTAAGGTCTGAGCTGCAAATCCGGGCTTGTTAGAATCTTCCCTATAAGAATCATAGGATTTCGAATGTTGGCTTTTCGAGACTCTTCCAGGAACAAATATTTTGGGCAGCATTTCGATTGCCCGCGAGATCTTTCTTGCCTACTTCCTTGGTTCTTAGCTTCCGTTTAGAAAGCAAAACTTTCCAGCTAATGGACCTCCAAGCAGCTGAAGCCTCGTAATGTTACTGCTGTGAACCCTGGCTTTGCCCGAAAGCAGCAGAATCAGCCTGCAAATTATACGCTGCAAGGTCCTGGAAAGCAACAGTTAATCCAGAGATTAGGCGGCATATTTCGAGGACTTTTCCAAACTTTTATCATGCTCACGTGCTCCTCTGAGGTTTCTAACAGTGGCCAGTGTATTGTTTGTCGGACGATAGCGAACCATCGTGCGAGAAATAGGTGATAACCTACCGGTGAGGTTGAAAAGGTCAAGAATTCAGGCATGATCAAGCTCTTTCTTTAAGGGGACACTGCCGTGTATAATCTCCTGGAAGTCTCGAAAGCCGATGTTCAAAATCCTAACAAGCTCCCGGTGCAATTTCCCTGGTTTTTCACAAGCAAGTTTGATGGAGGCATCTCATTGGGGATAGATCTGTGCCTTTCATGGTATGTTTATGACAAACTACGGAACTGGGATTTGAACAATGTAGACATTAAAGTTGGTTTCTCGCCACGAAGTTGGCTTCTGTTACCCAATACATCCCTATCGACTGTGCCCAAGATGTCTCTGTGGGAAAGTCTCCGAGAGAGCCCTTCAGGGTCCAAACACTTGCATTAAAGGAACATAAAAGTTAATACTACATGGCTTCCAGGCACTGAGAAATAATAGTGCCTGAGTGTGATGCACTCACAGCACTTGGTTTCAGACGGGGCATGGCTTTTATCCACCCCCTCCCATTGGATACGACAGTTTTATTTTGAGGAAAGCTAAAATTCACTATACAAAGATTTAAACACAGAAGTTGAAAGAATTCGACAGTGAACACCCACATACCTGCATCTAGACTCCACAAGGAACACGTCACTCTTTTTGCGTGGTCCTGCATCTTGCCATCTGTCCATCCCTCTTTCCTGTCACCCAATCATGTTGCTTTTTGATGCATTCCAAACTAACTTGCTGGCTCCTACTCTTAAATATTTCAGCGTGCCGGTCATTAACTAGAGTTCACTTTTTGCTTAAAGATTTTTTTCTTGAGGTGGATACAGTGTCAGGTAGAAATTGTTGAGTGTACCTTTCGGCTTGTTTTGGCAAATGTAGACAACTGGCACCACCCTGGAATGATTGCCAAGGTCTAGAACATTCTCATCATCCCAGAGAGCTTCCTTGTGTTCATCCCAGCCAATCTCCATCTGCCCCGTTCTGCTGCCATAGACAACTACTGCTCAGATTTGTTTTCACCATAGATTAGTTTTGCCTGTTTTCGATGTTCAGATACACACAATGACACCGCCAACAGTGCTTTGGGTAAGGCTTTATCACGCGGCATCGTGGTTTGGAGATTCACCTATGCTGTTGTGTGTCTGGGTAGTTTTTCCTTTTTATTGCTGAGTCCTATTCCCTTATACGAACACATCTGCCACTGGGCCCTATTTTAGGAGGGACGGAATGCATGGTTCCCAAACAATTCTAGAGAAGAGTTTCTAGGATGAAGAGAGGTTGGCAGAGGGAGGGGACTTGAGGTATTTACCATTAAAACGAAGCACATTTAGGGAAGGACGTGAGCACTACCTTCAAGTATTTACAGTAGGGGTTAGCAAACACTTTTAGTAATGGACCAAGTAGTAAATATTTTAGGCTTTGCTGGGCTAAATGATCTTCGTGGCAACTACTTAATTCTGACCTTGTGGTAGATCAGCGATTTTTAACCGGTGCGCCGCAAGAATGTTTAAAACACACAGTACCTGACTATTTAGACAGGGCACTGACCTCCCTTCCCTTAGGTGGTGAAATAAAAAAAGTGGCAACAGCCAACACAACAATAGCCGCCCAGTGCGAATGAATCAAAATTATGCCTATTTTTTTGTGTGTGCACAGGATTTCAGTAATTCGTTTATGTGTGCCACTTGATGAAGAAGGTTGAAAATCACTGCAGCCGAGTGAAAGCAGCCCCAAAACAAACCTAAATAAAGCATGGTTGTATGCTAATAAAACTTTATTGGCGGACACTGAGATTTGAATTTTATGTGATGTTTATTTGTCACACAGTATTATTCTTACTGGGATTTTTTTTCAACCACCTGAAAATGTGCAATCCATTCTTAGCTCACGGCCCATGCAAAAATGGACCATAGTTTGCCAGCCTCTGATACAAAGAACTTTCAGATCAAAAAAAGGGTAATTATTACTCTACCCAGGGTTAGCGAGTAGTAGAACTAAAGGAGGCAGAGTTTGCTCAGAAAACGGAAGATCTTTCTATTAAGCAGGGTAGAAATAGACTCGGTGTCCCTACCCTCTCTCTTTCCGCTGTCCCCTCTGGCACCATAGGGTTAAAGGGACAGGCTCCAGAGCTAGTTTATTTAGTTCAGTTCGCCCTGGGATCTCCTGCAACTTACTTAACCCCTTCCTGTGTCTACTGATCCGTGCATGACATTAGAGACATGGTAAGGATTCCATAAGTTACCGTATAGAAAAGTCCTAACAACAGCGCTGATGGACAGTCAGAACTCGGTATACTTCCTACAGGGTCTGGCCCACGAGGAAACGGGGAATGTGTGTTTGTCATCATTATTAGAGCTTGGTCATTATTATTTCTGTTCTTATTACCGAGAGGCTGCAGGGGCAAGTGAGAGACTGGGTGGAAGGAATTCCTACTTTTCATGGTAGGCTGAGCTAAGAGATGCTTTCTTGCTCTGACTAGCCATCGGTGTTCCCTTCAATGGAGCAGCGCCCGCGGCCTCAACCCTGAGACTCCATTGTTGTTGAAACCCGAGGAGAAATAGCCTGGTGCTTTAGCTGGAATGTTAGCTGGCCTGCATCACAAGCTTAAAGGGCATTTTGTCACTACTCAATCTTTCCTGGTCTTGGATCTTGGACTGACCTCACGGGGTACCTTATTAACTACTTGGCCTTCCCGAGGCGCTGCCTGGGAGCAATGCCGCTTTAATTTCTTCTCCCGGAGAGCACGTGGGAGGAGGAGCTTTGCTTGGTAATGGGAAACGGGTCACACCAAAAGCATGAAGCAAGGGCGCAATTCTTTCCATGAGCTATAGTCACCTGTTGAGCAATGCTGAATACCCGGAGAGCAGAACCATTGGGTCTGGGTGCCACGAGACATTGCAGAACTGTGCCCCCAGCCCATCATGACCATTGCTGCCTGTCAAGAAGGACTGACTACCAGACCTCCATGTGCACCTCGTCACCCCCCAGTTACGACTCTTGTCCTGTATTTTTGCCACTGTTTACTTGGTCTGTGACACTTGCGTTCCCCAGCCTGTTTATCTTGACTGGTGCCTGATGGCTTCCCGTGTTTTTTCTCTGCTAGCTGGCTGGAATGATGGCCCCTCTGTCCGGGAGCGGCCAACACAATAGGAGGTCACAAAAGGACACCAGAGGACCCTGTGAGACTCTTCATGGCAGGACCTTCATTTTCTCAATGAGGAAACCGAGTCTCATGAAATCCTCATGGCTTCCCGTCCGGTGCTGTTTTTTATTACACGGTGTTAATCTTTATCTCCATGCAAGGTCTGATATGGGGGTACAGGGGGGTGGGCCAGAAGAACACGAGCCCCCCATTCACGGCTGAAATGTAGAATTTTGGTATTATTTCCACACACAAATATGCCAGAACTGGAATACTCTGTTATATTGAACATCCTCAGATGACATTAATTAATATTAAATATTAAAACCTAATCTATTTTTTAAAGCCGTGTTTGGCGCTGACTTTATTATTTCATGTCCTCGCATCTCAAAATGTGGCACCGGTCTCGGGCGTTCTGTCATCTTGAAAAGCTTTGCTGATGAGAAAGGGAGACCACAGGCTTTCAGTGGCTATGGCACGTGACCAGGCCAGGACAGAGAGAAGAGTTGGGACAGGCACGTTGACAGGGACAAGCAAGGTCAAGACGCCCCTCTGTGGACATTCAATGATGAATTGAAAAAAATAAAGTCAATATAAAAAGGAAGAAAGAATCACAGGAAGCAAGAAATGCCAGGTAGTTGGGAGGCAGAGGGGTGATGGGCCACAGCCCTCCCCAAAAACTCACGGTGAAAGGCAAATACAAAATTCCTAGCCTCTGACAACGATCGAAATAGGGGGTATCCCCATAATGCCCCCCGCTTGCACACCACTTAACAAAAACTCTCCAACGGTCTCAGTGTGTATTGAAGCACCGGAGGATGTGAGAGGACCCTTACTATCTTCTCCTTTGACCCAAAGGTGGTTTACAGGACAGCAAGTTCCAAGGGCTGAGCATAAATGATGTCATAGGAGTTACATTCATTTTAGGAGCAAAGATTACTGCCTCCTAGCTGGCTGTCTGAACTTTGGGGATTTAGCGACTATTGCTCTGCACGCGAATGGATTCTGCTTTTTATAGTAGCGTGCATGATGGCACAGTGACATGAACTAAATTGATGATTGACCCCAATTCCTTTTGAAAAAATATGAGCTCTGTGAAATTGGAAACCCATCTGACCCCCTTGTAGAAGATGTCTATGCTAATGACTTGTGCGTTAAAAAAAAGACAGCTTTTTCAGGGGAATAGAGAATTCGGCCGGTCACACCAGGGAACGGGATAAAATTTGTTTATCGCGGCGGGGGCTCAGAGATCACACCCGTCCATCAGAGGCACTTGGTGCGGGGTCACCGGAGGGTCTGTGAGAGACAGCCAATTAGACGTCTGTTTTTCCTTTCAAAGTCCCGTCTGTTCCCCTGCACCCTCTTCAAAACCCCCTTAAGTGGACATATATATCACGAGGTCAAAGGAAAACAAAAACCAACAGGAAAGCAAATAAAATTTAAAAAAAAAAGAGAGAAAAACTTAGAACAATGAGAATTTTTTTTTCTGATCCGACCGTCACGTGCATTTTAAATACCCATCATTACCGGGAGAAAAATAAAGCCAAGTGTCTGCTAAGGTGAGCATGATACTATCCCATTTTGTCCCAGCGTCTGACCGAACCAGCAAAAGCGACGGGATAAAACCATGGATCTCCTACCAAGGAAGAAAGATGGCTTCGAGGTCACAGTAAAAGTATTTGTTTAGAGTGGGGAGGATCAGGACTTTCTGGTATTTACAGCGGAAAAAACAACAGCACGGGGCCCATCTTTGGGAAGAGGAATGCATGGTTAAATTGGCTCTGCTTGTCTCCAGCAACCTGAACTCAGAGGCCACATTTTTTCCTAAGAAGCAAGTGGGAACTTGAAAAGTATGTAGCATGTCCCGAAAAGAGAGCAGTGAACTTTGCCCAGGTCCGCAGCCAGCGCTGTAACCTGAACCGTCAGAAGTTTCAGGGCTGGTGGAACTTCCACCCCCTCCTTCCTTCTTAATCCCTGGACTTCCAGGGACTTCAGAAGGTACCTTGGTTTTTAGGAGTGCCCCCTTCGGAGAGAAATCTGTTCTTTAAGTAACTCTGATGTCCTTAAGGAAGTAAACCAAAATCAAAGCACGAAATCCAGCAGCATGACAATCATACTTAACCTCATTTTATATAGCTGAAGAAATGTAGAAAGATTTTTTTTTGCGGGGGGGGCATTCCTTTTAAAGCTAGCCTTCCCAGTTTTTGAGATTTCCTACATAGAGATGACCACTGGTTAGAAAGATTTCCCTGATATCATTGGGGATTAAAAAAAAAAAAATCACAAACCGTCCCAGCGTTCAAGCTGCTTTGCAGTATGAATCTTTTTACAACAGCAAGTTACTCGGTAACTTGAGCTGGGTTCGTTCCTGAAATTCTTTCACATAATTGAAGATTAATTTGATTCCCTAGATTGTGGAGGGTTGTTGACAGTGGGGGGCTGGGGTGGGTGGAAATAGATTATTCAAATCACAAAGAAGTGGGTGTGTCCTAAGTGACTTCCATTACCTCGGAGAAATTGTTTGCATCGTGCCAGGAGGGAGGTGAGGGCCCTGCCAACCTTCAGAGAGCAGGTGAACCTCAGAGAAACCGAAATAGTTTGTCAAGAGAGTTCTATGTATTCACGGCGCCTCCAGGATCCATTAACACCGAAACCAGCCAGCTCCCCGGCCCTGGCTTTCACAAGTGTCTAATGTCAACAATACGAAAGTCAATAGGGAGGGACATTCCAAGATAGTATGAACACGATTGATTTATTGATGGCTACACAATGGAAGGTTATCTTTCTTTAATTGACTCAGTAAATAAGCTCCTAGGAGGCAGGGGCTGGGGGAAAGTACCTGGTGGAGGAAAAGGTGAGGCACCTGGATTATAATTTTTTTCAGCTCCCAGTTTGTCACGGTCCATTCAAATACCACATCCGATGCCAAGCTCAAGCACACGCAGCAATGTGCATTCTGCCCGGAAGTCAGCATCGCTCCCCTACGTGGGGAAGACTCAAAGGTTGTGTGTTCTTATCAAATACTGTGTATGTTATTAAAGTTTGGCTTCAGGAGGATTTGGGGCGGGTGGGGGTCTGGGAGAGACAGAGAGGGAGGGGATGGGGGGGGAGAGAGAGAGACAGACAACAAACACCCACCCACTGGCTTATTTAGAAATCTAGAAGCAGTGAGCAAGATCATGGACCGTGTGTGTGATACCTGTCACCTCTGAGCCATGCACGATTGAATAATGGGGACAATACCCCATTCCCCGTTGACAGTCAGCTATGGGGCACTTCGCCAGAAAGGCTACTCTGATCTGGTAGCTCCTCCAGGGAGGAAAGAGGGAGAGGAAAACAAGCCCTTTATAAATTCAAGCCAGTTCCCACGTTCTCTCCACTGAAGTGGGATCTCCTGGATACAGAAGTCACACGTTGGACTTGTCTGGATGAATTCATCTCTGAACTTTTAAATTTCCACCAGAGACAGTTTACAAATGGAAACTCTCACTGTTTATTCTTTCCATTTCCTAGAGCATTTGAGAGAAATTTCCTTTCCAGCTGGCTTTCTTGTTTTCTTCTTAAGGCCATTATTATTATTTTTTTAAGATTAAAAAAATTATTTTTAGAGAGAAGGGAAGGGAGGGAGAAAGAGAGGGAGAGAAACAGCAATGTATGGTTACCTCTCACGTGGCCCTCCCTGGGGACCTGGCCTGCAACCCAGGCATGTGCCCTGACTGGGAATCGAACCGGGACCCTTTGATTCCCAGCCCGCGCTCAATCTACTGAGCTACACCAGCCAGGGCAAGGCCATTATTATTATTTTAAAAAGATTTTATTTATTTTTAGAGAGAGGCGGAGGGAAGGAGAAAGAGGAGGAAAGAAACATCAATGTGTGGTTGCCTCTTGCATGCCCCCTACTGGGGACCTGACCTGCAACCCAGGCATGTGCCCTGACTGGGAATCGAACCAACAACTTCCTGCTTTGCAGCCCTGCACTCAATCTACTGAGCCATACCAGCCAGGTTTATTATTATTATTATTATTATTATATGGAAACTCTCTACCCCCTGACTTCCTTCTCTCTTTCTCCTCTGCCTGCCAGCTCACTCCCAATCTTTTCTGGCTACCAGCTCTGCTCTCTGAAGGGGAGCCCCGTACGTAAATCAAGTAGGAACCAACACCTGCAGCAACTGGGGTTCCCTCTCCACCTGGGGACCCGCCCTGGCTGCCCCTTCAACCACCTCCCGGACCTCTCCACTCCTGAGCATCCCCCCACCCCACCCCCCATGATCTTCGGCCCCAACACATGGAGTCCGCATTACATCTCCGCTTTAATTTATCTTATCCACTACGTCCGCAAGTCTTACATTAAGAGACTTGAGGCTGTTCCTTTTATTTATGGCTCACGAGCTATAAGCTTTGCCTCTCAAGAAGAAAAAAAAAAACTGGCCCAGGGTAACTGCCCAATTCATGTCTGTGGAATGAAGGAGTGAGTGCATGTCTGCCCACTACCGTGTTTTTCTTCATGATAATCACCTCGGTCATATTATTGCAGAACCCCAGAAATGTCGATTGTATTACTGCCGTTACCGTCAGCAACTGTCTCCTGAATCGCGTGTCAGCCAGTCTTTCCCGACAGCCACAATTTATTAATTTTTGTGTTCTCCCCCAAACTCTGAAACATCTTATGCTTCATTCAAACTGTGGCTCAGTTTCCCTAAACTCTTCCTATCGCTCTCCCGCTTTGTCTTACTCAACTCACCCTCCTTCCCGCAACCGTCTTTCCAAGTTCAACGTTTGCCTGGTGCTTCCGGTCCCACTTAAACGCCACCTGCTTCTCCATGGAGCTATTTCTGGGTCTATCTGCCTGGGCTGGATGTGCATTCAGTGTGTTTCACGGATATTTCTATTCTTGATTTATTTTCTCCTGGGAGAAGGTAAACACTTGCGAGGAAGCAGCTAAATCTTACGTTTTGTTCCCCCTGTGGCTGACTCTCAATGCCTGATAAACAGTAAGTGCATAGAACAGTAGCATTGAATGACGCTGATTTTTATTGCTTTCTCATTATGGCAAGATTTTTTTCCCCTTTGCCTTTTGATTATGTGTTGGTGTTCAGCATTGTGCGCATGTCTCTGTAAGTGTGTGTGTGTGGTGTGTGGTTTCACCGTCGGCTAGCCCTCAGTCTTGAAATATGCATTGGTGGACTATTATTTTATTTTTTTAGAATTTAAAAATATGTTTAGTGAGCCCTGGCTGGTGTAGCTCAGTGGATTGAGCGCGGGCTGTGAACCAAGGATCACCGGGTTCGATTCCCAGTCAGGGCACATGCCTGGGTTGTGGGCCAGGTCCCCAGTAGGGGCCACGTGAGAGGCAACCACACATTGATGTTTCTCTCCCTCTCTTTCTCCTTTCCTTCCCTTCTGTCTAAAAATAAATAAATTCTTAAAAAATATATGTTTACTGATTTTAGAGAGAGGAGAAAGTGAGAGAGAGAGAGATCAGTTACCACTCGTACGTACCCTGACCAGGGATTGAACCCTCAACCTAGGTATGTGCTATGACAGGGACTCGAACCCCCAACCTTTTGGTGTATGGGACCATGCTCCAAACCACTGAGCTACCTGGCCACGGCTTAACCCTTATTTTAAAGCTATCCTCCAGATGAACCAAGGTATGGGAGGAAAGATTCTCCAGCAGGGACCCTCCACCGAAGGGATCCTCCAGCGAAGTGATATTTGAATCACTTCGGGTTTACCCAACTTATGCTCCCCCCCTGCCTCGTCTGGGAATTCCTTGCACTGAAGGCCCAGGGCGCCCACAGCTGCCTGCAGTTTGAGATGCTCCAGCACTGGGTGGCCACTCTTTAGAAGCCTGTGGTCACTCGGGAAACCAAGGCACTCCTGTGTCTGCTTCTGGATCCCAATGAAGACATCAGATTCATAGAATCTTTAAATTCTTGAATTATGCTGGTGGGATAGTTTGCGTTTGCGTTTCACAGAGAAATGTTTCCTGAGCCATAAAGCTCACCCAAGAAATGAGGGAGAGAGAGAGAGAGAGAGAGAGAGAGAGAGAGAGAGAGAGAGAGAGAGAGAGAATGAATATGAATTCTATATGCTGGTAGATTTTTGCAGAATGGCCTGTGTCCTCTGCAGTGTGTTCTGGCTTTGGAGTTCCCGGGCATGGAAGCACTCTGTGATTTACTGCAGAGAGAAATTCCCCGGGCGAGGGGATCCCCTTTGTCGAAGGGACTTGGCTTTGGGAGGAGGAGGGGCCACGGAGATGGGGGAGGGATCAGTTTCTCAAATTCTAGGGTTCACTAAATGTAATGTTGTCGCTAATGGGATTTAAGCACAATATCTATCTCTAACCTCGTCACCGAAAAGGTGGTCTGCAATGCCTCCTTTTTTCAATACTGTCTGTCTGGTAACTCTGCAGAAGTCTGTTCTCCCAATTTTCTAAGTGCTGATCCTAGAATTATCTCGGCTCAGAAATAAATGAAGAACGCGTGTTTGGGACTCCAATTTCCCGACGGGGGTTGCGCCAGAAACAAGGAGGAAGTCCCAGGACCCAGAACCTCCCTGGCAGTGGACAACGTGACAATGGCTGAACATTCTCCCGGAGAAGGCTCTCGGCCTTTCTCTTTTCCAAAGCGTGAGACCAAGTTTGGGGAGGCAGGCAAAAGCTAAGCAATGGAGCTCCTTAAAAGGCTTGCCCGTCGGGAACGATAGAGCCATATTTAGGTCTGTGACAGCTTGTCCAGGAAGCGAAAGCCACCAGGCAATGAAACGGTAAATGGTGAGTATGGGTAGCGGTGTTCACGGGAGAAGGGCAAATCTGGGGAAATGATGGTGTGGGCTTTAGGAGAGAGTGCGATCAGGCAAAAATCATTCACAACAGTTGCATGGTACTGCGTGGATAAAATAGCCTACCTGTTGCACGTTGCAGAGGTCTATCTGAGGGGTGTAAAAAGGGCCCGAAAGACTCTCAGTTAGCTAATCACTTCTGCCCTGCTCCCCACTCCCCCGAATGTCGTAACATTTGTAAACTATCTGCTATTTATTGAGGAACTACTATAGACCGACAACGGCACACTTGAACTCCAGGTCCTGTAGCTGCTAAGAGTTGGCGACAACTGGAATCTAGTTTTCTTTCTGACTCTGCTTCTAAGTGCTTCTCTGGCCTGCCTCCTGAACTATTCTCTGCTGCCCTGGCATTTCGTGGTTTGAAATTCATGTATGAGAGCACTCCGGCCTTCCTGGAGAAAGGCATGAAACACACACACACACACACTATACAGATCATCTACATCGAAATCTACATTTTAAGTGGAGTCCATACCCTTAAAAAGGAATAATGAGAGACTCTCATTTGCATTTTAATTTCCATTTAGATGTCCTGGAACTGTAAGTAGTACTCTTCTTTAAAAAAAAAAAAAGAATCCCTTTGCATTCTTTTATTGATGGTGATTCCTGGAGATTCTGTGAGGCTTTTGCTCCGTAGATAGGGGATCACAGGGGTGGGGCAGAGATCAGAGAATTAGACACAGGCCTGGAAAGAAAACAGCCGGGTAGACCTGAGCCGCCCTTAACTAGCTCTTAGTGGTTGCTTCTTCCCTTTTGTATGGCAAATCCAAGGCCCGTTCAGCTCGGCAGCTTTGAATTCAAACCCTGGGCAAAGTAGGTAGAATAATATAGTCAGTAATTCCTAATGGAAATTGTGGATTTATGGGATAGCGCTAAGAAATAATTTGACTCAATCTCAGAGTTGAGTTCAAAGATCCCGGGGCATTTTAATCCACGGTGATTTTCTTTTCACATTCATCCTCTTACTGAGGGAGGTGAGAATCAAGGACTGCATTTGGGAAGGTAGCCCGCGAATTTGGAAGCGTCCTTCATGTTCTTTCACAAACAAACGGGCTGCGAACCGGAAGTCTATTTCCTTGCACGACATAATTGTTAGCGAAATGCCGAAATGCTGTCTGTGAAGGGTTGTTTGGAAAACCAAATTTAGGAATAAGCATTTCAATGCGGAGGGCCTGTGGAGGTGTTTCTCAAAGAAGACAAGGGAAGGGGGGGGCTCTTAAATCCCATGGATCTGTACTAACCGCACTTTCTTTCCTCGCTGGGCTCATCCTTGAGGGGCGGGCATGCAGTGGTCAAGAAATCAGCTGCTGAGCCCAGATGTGCTTGTACATAGAATAAAGAATCTTTCTTCCTCCAAGATCAAAGAGAAGAAGTTATGAGAGCTGTTCCAGTTTGAAACAGATGAAGACAAAAAAAAAATATGAAGCATTGAAAATGATGGTGGATATCAAAGTCCAAGTTCCTTACAGAGACCTGGAAGCTACTCTCAGGGGGGCTGGGGGCTGGGCCCGGTGCCGCTCGCCTGGGATGACTTAATTACCGGGAGTTCACGATCATCTGCGAAGGGGAAAGATGGAGAGGCAAGCTCTAAGAATTAGATGCGGCAATTGCACACCAATTGGCTTCAGAATATTCCATAAGATTCTCCCCCTAGAAATTTGCCTTCCTAATTATGTTTTGATTAGCTCAATATTAAAAATTAGTTGGTTTCCCCAGGGCAGCTCGGGAGTGAAACTGCAGAGGGAGCTGGATGAGGAGCGAGACCCACTGGAATACGCAGGATGAGATATTTTCTGCACGAACGTAGCCCCCAAATCCGCAGTTAGTTTAATCTTCAAGAGAAGCTCGATGCTGAGCCCCTTGCCTGAAATGCTATAAACTTGCATAACGACCATGTACATGAGATTATTTGTACTTAAGTGTGTGTGTTTTTACCTTAAGAATGGTATGTCCTCCAGGTAAAAACATGTTATGTCACAGAAATAAATGCTCCGCCTCATTCTGGAGCAATAGGCTACACTGGAGATGTCAGAGCTCAGAGGTGCTTGAGAACCTTGGCTGCTTAAACTATGCAGTTGTCATAGGGCTCTTGACGGAGCTTCCTCCTTTCTTTCTCTAGATTTAAATGATCTCATAGTCTAATATTCCTTAAGGCGTACACACACTGGAGAGTGGACACACTCCAGAAGTTTACGGCTCCGAAACAACTTCGAGTCCAAAACGAATTTGCAGACAAAATGATAAACAGAATGTTGAAATGAATAACATCGACGCGACATGATGCATGACGGACAGCTAACATCCAGCCACCCCTGACAGCCTTAATATTGCACCAACTGGAATGCGAAGATGGTTTGATTTTAGCATGCTTCTAGCTTTTTCCTCTAGTTAAGCTGCTGCAAAGCTTTGGTCCACACGGCATACTGGAGGATCAGTTGACCGTCTCTTGGCGTACATGTGTAATTTACTTACTGGGTGGATCCAGGTTTGGTGGGGCCGGAAGAGGCTACAATTTGGGTGGCTTTCTTTTACGAAAACACAATAAAAACAAGTGCCTCCAGCACTCCTCCCAGGGCCTTGCAAGGGCCTATGCATATGAGAACTCTTGAAGCGCAAGTTTAATTACCTTCATGCTAAATCCATCTGTTTTCATGTATCAAGTCCCTCTTGATTGTTTTTCCCTCGTGGCCAATCAAGCAGGATGCTCGGGCAACCATCAGGCGTGGCTTTTCCATTTTATTTTTAAGAAGATAAACTTGAAATGACATCTTTGTGCCTTGAAGATCATTCTCAACAATGAACTGAAACGTTATTATTGACAACGTAGGAGCAGTTGAGAAAGAGATTCCTATTAAATCCTTTTCCCCTTACAAATTGCTCAGAGGACAGATGATACCGAGATACAGTTTTAGGGCTCCGGTGATACTTTGCTATGATTGACTTACAGCGGTTGACATTTGGGATGGAAATGCAGAAGGGAGCAGGTCCCTGGGATAACTTTTCCCAGCCTGTCTGAATTCTCGGAGCTTTGCGCACAGTGTCTGTGTGTTCACAGCCCCTGGGCCCCATACCTTGTCCTGATCCTGTCCTCATGTCAAGGTTGACAGAGCCTGCAGGGCCTAAGGGAACCTCAGGCTAGATGATCTGCGGGGGCCAGAGGGATAAACAGGATCCAGACATCGGGCTTCATCTCGGGGGACAAAGGTGGTGGCCAGATAGTTTGTGAGTCAGGGCCTAGGAGCCATCAGAGAGAGGTCACGGGGGCACGCAAGGGCCAGGCTAGCAACAGAAACTAGGGTCAGGAAGGAGTCACAGCCAAGACCTCAGCTGGCACGGCGGGGCAGGTACCAATATCACGGTAGAGCAAGCCTCACGCTTTGGCAGGGCGGTCTTCCCGCCGTCCTTGCCTGGTGGGACTCCTGTCTACAGACTGTTTGGGGGCCCATCAGCGCTGGGTCTGAAACTCTGTATGAGGACAGGAAATGGGCGTGGCTCCTTCTGACCCCGGAGATTCTGGAATTACTCTGACTAGAGGGTTGGAGAACTAGAAGTGGCCTTCCCCACCCGCGCCCTGAGGGCTCTTCCTTCTAAGACAGGGGGTTTTCTGAGAAACCTTCGGACAAGAGCCTGCAGGGCCCTGTACCTAGCACACGCATTCTGATCAGCTTAGTTCCAAGAAAATGCATATCTGGGAAAGCTTTGGGGCTTGTCATATATAAAAAAAAATCCTAACTTTCTATTTCCTTACCTTATGGGGTTATATCAAGTTCAAGTGAGATTATACTTGTATATAAAAGTGTTTTGGACTTGGTAAGGAGCTACCTGTACCAGGTGTTGCAATCCTATTTCTTTCCCGTGAAGGTGCTGATTTTTGTCACATTTGATAATTATGCTATTTTTAAGTGCGACTATTTCACCTGGTAAATTTTTTTTCTTTCTCTGTTTTCTTTCTGTTTTGTTTTCTTTCTGTTTTTGTCTCTTTTCTCTCTGGCGAAAAATGATTTCCTGGGAAATTTGATATCAGAACAATATTTTCAGAGATGGGAGGGTTTCTCCGATTTCAAAGGGAACTTTTTCTTGTTTTCAGTTCAGAGCTGTTTGAGTTACTAAATAAATGTCTTTATCTAATCAGGTAGGCCATTCACACAATGGACCCAACTAAGGCCTAGGCAGAATATACATTCCTAGTCAGTCACCTGAGGTCTTATCAGGGATAACAAAGAGAAAGAATTAGTCACTCTTTCACTGTAAAGGGATAGCCATAGGCCTTTTCATTTTAGGGTTTTTTGTTTTTTTTTTTCCTGAAATATTTGGGGCATCTGCAAGTGTGTGAAGTAAATAGGGTGTTTTGTTCAACAGGGTTGAACTATTCAGCAGGGTTCATCGGATGATACCCGCTTTGCCAGAATTTGAATAATGCCACGGACATGCTCACTGGCAGGATGAAATCAGCCGACTGGCATCAGCAAAGCATGGCAGCAAAGGGACCTGGCAGTCGGCATCTTCATCATATACCATCCAGGTCAGTGGGGCTGGTTCGGCTGCTTTCTCAGAGGCGAGGCGGGAAGTTAAGCTGGCAAAGGCATAAGGAGGCCTCCAGGAGACTGTGCTTAAAACCCGCTTGCCATCAAGAGCCAGCAAAAGATGAGGACATTCAGGAAAAAGTTTTCTGTTCCAGTTTTTTTTTTCCCCCAAGATATTTCTACAACGACCTTCGTGACTGTTTCCCTTCCCTGCCCGCCACACCCAAGCTCCCCAGCTCTGCCTTTCTTTGAAAACCTTTGGAATCCCTCCTGCAATTCCTCGGTGAGAGGAGCTGGGTTTGCCCAGGACGTCACTGAATAAAGATGAGTTTATGTTTTCAGAAGGAAACAGCTGGATGGCCAAAGCCACGGAGGGAGGCGGCTCTTGTTTCAGGAGTGGAGGGAGGTTGCAGGGCCGGGGGAGAACTCCTGGGCCTGCCGCCACGGCGGGGGTAAGAGAAGGAAGCACGCCACCATAAAGCACTAATCATGAAAAATGGAGAGGCAGCGCGGGCCAAGAACAACAAGCAATAAATAGATTTTTGGAAGGGGGAGACAAGACGGGGAGGAATGCAAAACCGCTCTCGGGAAAGGGGCCGCGAGAGCCTTCCGTTGGAAAGACAGAAAATTAAGAATTCTGAAAATCATTAAGCAGTCCTGTGGCCAGTCATTAAAGATCACTTTTTAGATGTGTCAGAGGCAATTTCAGAGCATGGGACCAAAAAAAAAAAAAAAAAAAACCAAAAACACACCAAAAAAACCCCCCACAACTACAGGGAGAGAGAATGTGTAATGTATCGGAGTGGCTGCGTTCTTCCTGTTCTGTTTTGTTTTTACAAATTTTTAATTTCTGCCTGATGGTAGGAAAGGAAGCAATTAGTTTGGCAAAGGCGACTTCCACACGGAGAAATCAGGAGTTTCTCAGCGTGACTCGCCCAAGTTTCAGCCCGAACTAGAAATAGCGTGTATACGGTCACCTGTGTGGGGAGCACCTCATGCCTCTGTGTGTGCTTTCAGGCTCACAGGCACCTCTCTAAATATTTCAGATGAAAAGAGTGTGGCCTGAAGGAGGACCTAAGAGGAAAACCAGACACGAGCCTGCCCTTCACCCTGAAATCTGTTCAACACGCCAAAATACGCACACATGGCCAGCAGTGCAATCCTAGAGAGAAAGCATCTAAAAAAAAAAGTATATATATATATACCTACCTATTTGCAGTTTTACTATTATTACAGGTAACAATGAAATGGTGTTGGTCTTTCATGGGGGGGTGCTTATTTGCTTTTTTTACATTTTAAATTAGATTTGAACAGCAGCGTTTCTGTAAGAAGGGGCACAGGCCAGGTGGTGAGTTCCGCAATGAACATTGATCTCGTTGATGGCGTGGCCAATCATGGTTGGCCGATCAGGACTTCTGAGTCAACCTGGTTTTTTTTTTCTTTTTGTTTTTGTTTTTTTTTTTTTGCGGGGGGGCGGGGGTGGTAGCTCTACTTGAGAACGAAGGCCAGGGAACGGGAGATACATGGGAAGAGCATGAAGACAGGATACAGGATTTCCTATGATTTTATGTTGTTCTTAATTAGGAAGCATATTGGCAACAAATGGTACCATGTGTTAGGATGTTTCCTTGCAGCCAATAAATGCTTTCAATTACAACTCGGAATTCCAGGCCTCGTCAGAACCCACACTGGTCTGCTCGCGGTTTTCAAAAATCTCTGGACGCGGGACTCGATGGCCTGCTTTCTGATGCCTTTCAGGGAACAGCTACGTTCTGCGCACGTTTTCCTGGAAGGTCATCTTCCACTGGGGGTGGAAGTCAAAGGCCGGAGCGTGATGACCTCCGTTTTTGGAACGGCTTTGCAGGAGCTGACAGGGCCCTTAGTGAGCATGCTCGGTTTGACCCCAGAGTTGGAACAGGGTTTCAGGAGCCAAGCAGCATCCTTTCTGTCCTAGGGGAGGAGGCAGGGAGGGAAGAAGAAAAGGTCCCCATAGGAAAAGGGGACCCCAGTTAAGGTAGGTCCATCAGAGAAGCACTGACTGGTGTGCGCAAGGAACCGTGTTCATTAAAAACATCGTTTGCAGCAAAAGAACTTGAAAATGATCTCAGCGTCCATCAGATAGGATGGGTCAATATACTGTGGTTTGGAGTACTCTAGAGCGGTGAAAAGGAATGAATCAAAACATTTGCACAAGCCTCACACTCAACAAGTGCCGAAGGAAAACCATCATGCTTCAGAATAGTTAATTTATGAGGAAAAGTAAAAGGCAGTTTAAACGTATGGCTGACTCTTTTTAAGAATAACAGGAGTTTTAAATAGAAAATGCAGAAAAATAATTTAATAATTAAAAATATAATTTAGAAAATGATTTTAAAATTACTTATTAAACAATGAAACAACGGTACGTATTTCCCATGGATTCAGGCAAATGTATGTAAGAATATCCTATAAATTCTGGAAGGATCTGTATCTACAGTAGTTTGAGCTCAGAGGAGCTAGGGAAGGAACCGACATTGTTAATAGGGTTAACGAGAAACTTCTCTCTTGAGCAGTATATGTTTTTTAACAGAAAATATTCCTTTTCTGCTTCTAATGTTAAAAGTTAATTAAAAAGGTACCAAAGTGAATGGTTGTAAAGCTGTCTCCTCAAATTCAACAGCCAGGCATTTTCTCTACATTTGAAGTTTAGATTGCAAGTTGCCTGTACAACCTCTGCTGTGGTTTCAGAGGTCTAGAAATCTTAAAAAAAATGTTTTGTACACGTGGACTTTTCACTCCTGGACCTGAGAAATTTCCCACACACTCCTCCGCTAAAATGCCACAGGAGTTCCATGGTACCTGCCTCCCGGTTGGAAAGCTTCCTCGTTTTCAGCGCATCAGTGAGACGTCCAGGCTGTAACGCAGTCCTGAGGCCTTCTCTCTACTGCCTGGGATGCTTCAGCTCTCTTTCCGGCCTGCGCCTTGACACTTGTTAGTCCCTGTTTCTGGAATGTTCTTTCCCAATGTTTCCGTGGCCCATTCCTCACCTCATCCAGCTCTCATTTTCTGTGTCCCCTCTCCAGAAGCTGCCTCCGATCTTTCCATCATTTTCCCCCCTCTATTTGTAAGTGTTTACTCCTCCTCGTTCAGGCGTCTATTTTCCCTCACCTCCTCTAGAACATACATTTCAAGAGAGAAGGAGCCCTGGCCGGGTAGCTCAGTTGGTTAGAGTGTCATTCCAATAAGCCAAGGTTGTGGGTTCGATCCCCAGTCAAGGCACACACAAGAATCAACCAGTGAATGCATGGAGGAGTAGAACAACAACTTGATGTTTCTCTCTCTTCCTCTCTGTTGAAAGCAGTTTTTAAAATTAAAAAAGAAAAAGAGAAGGGATTTATTTTGTTTTCACAGCTATGCCTCAGTGCCTAAGGTAGTGCCAGGAACATAGAAGTTGCTCAATAAATATTTGTTCCCTGAATGAATGGCCCATGGGGGCGGGGGGGGTTGTTCCTTGTCATACACTCAAATGTGACATTTTCAAAGCCTTGGAAATTATTAAATCATTTTCCTGCATTTTATACTTACGAGTTGTCATTCTTAATAAAAGTCAGCCATATGTTTGAAATGCCATTTTGTTTTCCTAATAAACATTCCCACAAAGCCTATGGGTAAAAAAATTAGCAAAAAAAAAAAGAAAAAAAGTGAGAACATCCAAAACAGCATTCATTTAATAAAAGTGGATTTTTTGCTATGCTCTTACATGAAGATCTTTTAACCTACATATCAGATTCTTTCAGAAACTGTGAAATGAAATGACTGACCATCAGAACTAATTTCGAGAAGAAAAACGGTCATTTCTAAAGCAGTACCAATCTCCTTAAAACTGTGTAAACTAGTTACCGGGTTAAGTAAAATCCCTGGGATACAATGGGACCTCCAAGTGTCTCCAGGGCACCCGTAACACCGTAATTCTCCCGCAGGCACTCTGGGAAGGTACTGTCGTGGGCACAATGAAATCAATGTAATAGCATCGTTTAGTTTGGGTTCCGAGACTTATAAAGAGGTCACGGGTGGCAGATCACATGCATGGAAGAGACGCCTGTTCACGCAGCACGGTGTGAGCTGAGCCGACCCCCTGAGGCCTACGGGACGGGAGCTCCGTGGGACTTTGGGGGTGACACGCCTATTTATTCTGCTCTGCCTTCACAGCGATTCCAGGGGTTCCCGTCGCCCGTCCTCATTGAAGGAAGCCGGAAGCATCTTGCATACGGGGCTTTCTGTTTTAGGTTATTAGGTTATGTTTTTTGCGGGTGGGTAACAATGAAGACAAGATCAAAACCCACCGGATGCCTCAAAAGAACAGACGGACGGTGAAAGGCCTCGTGTTCCTCTGAAAATCTCTGTTCCATAGTAAAAATCTGTTTTTGAGAGAGCATGTTGATAATCTAGGGCAAATCATTGGGACTGGATAAACTTGTTGGGATACGGGATGCTTGTTTTATTAGGTGATTTTATGTAATTTGTATTCATATATATTATCTATATGGACTGTTTAGGGTTATGTCTTTCTAATCCTTTATACTCCTTGAAGATAAAGGTGGCCCTATTTCCTTTAGCCCCTATGTCCCGTTTGTGAAATGAATAAATAACCTTTCAGAGAAACCTATCTGTGATTCCCTCTACATGACCTTTTCCTAGAAGTAGGAATCAAAGATAAAAGCTTGTTCAGAATACTGTTGATCCCCAGAAACAGAATTTCACTAGACACAGGCTGATCTTCTCACACTCTTTCCTGAGGATTTCCACCTGGGCTCACGGTGGCGATTCGCGGAAGAAGAGCGGTAGGAAGCAGGTCTCTTGAAAGTGGAGAGTACCAGACCACAGCTCACAGGGTGGAAAAGGAGGAGTAAAATCAGGAAGGCGCACTAACGTGTCCCCGAATGTCTTGCACGTGGGAAGCTGAACACCCTCCTTTGCTCCAATTCGATTGGAGCGAAATCTGTGTGCCGGCCCAGCTCTTGCGTCTGTGCGTGAACCGGCCGTTGCCTGGCTGGTCTGGTGTCCCTCTGGGATGGATAATGAGGTTCAAGAGAGAGGTGTAGCTCTCACTAAGCATGTCACCCCTACTTAGCACCTTTTCCAGGATGGCAGCCACATCGTTTTATTATGTCCCTGATCAGCTGTCACTATTCATAAAGAAAGCACGTCAGGCCTCACGCCATCTGCTGCCGTGTGGCATACGCTGAGCTGTTGGTGGCAGGTGTCACCCAAGGACTGACAGGACCACAGTAAGGTGGGAGGTCAGCGCGGGGAAAGAGGATATGTCATGTCCAATAATGCTATTTTGGGACATATTTCAGGGCCATGGGCAATCGTCTGTCTTGCTCAACGTGCGTAAGGTTAAAAGAAAAAAAAATATTGAGATACTTAAGTTTCACTATGGGTAAGTTTTAGAGAAAAAAATGACATGGAAATTCTCTACAATAATATCTAGATTGTGAACGGACTATTGATTAAAACTTGCAGTCAGGCCTAAAAGCTTCTTGAACAATCTTTTTGGTCCATCAAATCTGCAGCTGACAAGCATTTATTGAGCACTTACTATGTGACACTGACCCGTGGGTGGTCCAGTCAAAATGTAAAATTCCTACTTTAAAAAATCATGAAGTTCTATACACATATATACCTACATATGTGTGTGTATACACACACACACACTCACACACACACACACACATATGACTATGTATTTATGTATATGTATTGGGCATCCTGATCTCTTCTGAATTCCTGGCCCTGGTCCGTCTTTAATACTTACTTTGATTTTGGCCAATTTTTCGTTTTCTATTACTTGCCATATAGACTGGATTTCATGTGTATGTGTCAGAAAACGACGAATCTGCACTGGAGAAATATACCAATTTAACAAAGTCTGTTAGAAGAACATGATGTCTATATAGTAATGAGTCATCTCCTCTGTCATTACAAGGGGGATTTTTATTCGTACAACTGAGAGACGATCTGGAATTTTAGTTGAGGATTTAAGTGCCCTTAGACACTGCGAGACATGTGGTCACAGCTGGGCCCGCTGTCCTTTCTGTCCTTCCCTTCTGCCTGGACGTTGGAATTGCACCTCCAGTCCATTTAAAGGCAGCAGGTCCCCCTATTTGCCATTGGCCAAAGGAAAAACACCCAGGAGAGCTAATTCTGCTTCCCATTCCATTCCGGGAGTGAGGGTGGCTTTTTTTCTGGGAGAAGTGTTGGATGAGGGACCCATCTGCTGCCCCTCGGTGGCGGTCAACACCCCTGGCCCCATCCCCGCGCCCCCATTCCCAGCATGCTCTGCGCATCTTGCTACGTGGCTTGTGACCTAGAAGGTGTACAATACAGGAGGGGTCGCCACACTGCACGTGTTCACACATCCGCACGCTGCTGGTGCTTTAAGGGATTATCAAGGGTAAGTTCAGTTTTACAAATATACACAAATAGGAATATATATGCATATGTATGTATCTATGAGGGTTTTTTTTTTTTTTGAAATCTTAAGGAAAATTGGGAAGTCCCTGGTCACTTTGCTGTCTAACTGTGGAGATGAACACAAACGTAAAGCTTTCCTGCTATGGGTCTGTTTTCTGTCCATCCCAACCCTGCCCTGCACCATCCTTGGCAAAAATCGACTTTTTCACACTCACAGACCCTTGGAGTCCCCGCTGGCTCCTCAAAGCCCCAGGATGCAACCCAGCAAGTGCTCGTCTATACACGGAAGCCCCTCTCTCACTTATATCAGAAAGACAACTGGGAGGCCCACCCCCAAGGCCTTTGGGGGTGATCCAATAATACCATACTTCCAATACTTGCCCATATAATTTATAAAAATGTATACTTGCTATCACAATACTTGAAGGACTATAAAATACATGATTAATTCCTGCTGCTGAGCACCCGCCAGCAATCTGCTTCCCAGGGTTTGTCCCCCTTTTGTGCTCTGAGAACCCCCCATTGCCTCCCAATAATTCTCCTCTTTCCTTTCGGTTCATTTAGTTAGAGTCTAAGTGCTGGAACACATATGCAAACACAGAGAAGCGGCCATAGACGGCTAAGCTCAGATTCCCAGAGAGATTTCCCCGTTGAACACATATTTTTAAAGCACAGACTGGGTGCCGGCCCAGTGACAAAAATAAATATTGAGAAAAATAGATGTTCTAACAGATAGTGGTTATTGGACTTGCAGAAACCAAGTGGACTAGCGACATTCAGCCTTTAAGGCAATTTTATATGTGACCCTCTGTGAGAGACTCTAAGAGATTTTTAAATAAAAAGTACAAAGACATTAATAACAATCCAGGTGTAATGTTTTAGAAGGGAGTTCCTCCTGTGGAAAAGTAGGTAGTGTGTTGATTTAAATTTCTCAATAATCGAAGCATTAAGGTAGTGTGTTTTGAACGGGGCCATCTATAAAACACACCTGTAGAAACAACAAAACCTGGAAATGTGTAACAGACAAAAAGCAATAAAACTATCCAAAGAATGCATTTTCTTTATACCAACTCTATTAATTTTTTATAGTTTTCCACTGTGTACCATTACCCTTCACAAAAAGTGATATTTTAAAATGAGACGGGCCCTGGCTGGTGTGGCTCCGTGGACTGAGTGCTGGCCTGTGAACCTAAGGGTCGCTGGTTTGATTCCCAGTCAGGGCACATGCCTGGGTTGCAGGCCAGGTCCCCAGTAGGGGGCGCGCGAGAGACAAACACACATTAACATTTCTCTCCCTCTCTTTCTCCTTCCCTTCCCTCTCTGTAAAAATAGATAAATAAAATCTTTTAAAAAATAAAGTAAAATGAGATAGGGTTGGTAAAATAAACAACAGGTTGGTAATGGAGGAGGTTTACAAAGCCGTACTCTGCTGGACGAGGGAGAAGGGAAAATGGAGCTTCCCCAAACCTTCCTCATGGTCCATAGCCTTTGCAAGGGTGAGCATACTCAGAGCTAAGGACTTTTATATCTTTATTCTATTTCTTTATTTTGCCTAAAAAAAAAAACAAAAAAACAAGCACAAGCTATCAGAAATAATGAAACTCACTTTGCTATAACACGTTATAAGCAGAATTGTGAATTTCGCACATAGCAAACATTTAAAAACTTTGCCATGGATTCTTGGACAGGGGGATAATTTCAGAATTCAACGCAAGAACGTTCCCGCTTTGGCAGCGTGCTGCGGTGGGCGGGCCGCGGTTTCACTCGCAGGTGGATCTGAGTTCTAATCCCGATTCTGCCGCGGCACGCTTCTAGCGGCGCGACCTTAGGCAAGTTATTCGACCTCGCCGTGACTGAATTTCTTCATCTGCAAAACTGAGATGACCATTTCTAGCAAGCAGTAGGTTCCCAGGGTAGGGCAGCTCCCTCCTCACTGCCTTGCTCTGATAATTGTGCCGATTAGGACAGGACGGCTTCCTTGTATTTAGAGGTCATAGTAGTGTTATTAAAAGAACCCTTCTTAAAATGTCCAATATCTTTTGATGTTAGGTGTCATGTTAGGTGAAGTAAAGATCTGCGTGCTTGCAATTCCTGAAAACAAACAAACAAAAAAATGGGTTCTTTTACTTATGTTAGAATGAGAAGCCACGCTGCAGTTCGAGTTTTGGAAAAGGAATCCTCTTGGCCGTGAATGCTTTATTTCTCCATTCAGCCAACACACACCAAGAGCCTATTCTGTCTGGCCCTGTGCTAGGCATTTAGAATACTAGG
>PVJI01007622.1:0-69699 GCA_004026765.1 Micronycteris hirsuta
TTTTGCTCGCTTTCAGAAGTTTTTGTGGAATTTACTTAATGTATATTCTTTATTATGACTATTTAATTATTTTTTGTTGGGCCAAGTAGTATATTGTAATTCTGTTTTCTTTCTTTAACTACTTTTATTTCCTCTGGAGTTAATTGCCTTTTAATTTTTTAATTTAGTTGTATTTGAACATCAGCGTTTTCTTAATATCTCTATAAAATGCTTCTTGATAAGAGTTTTGCATGTGGTAAATGACTCCGGTAACTGGTTAGTTGTTTTTTTCCTTTGAGTCATCCTTCTTGGAGTTCTCTGCTTTCCTCTGCTCCTGTCTTGTCTGGTCACCCCTGTCCTGACATTTCCCTTTACTGACATTCTTAGAATTCCCTTTATTGTACTCACATGGTAGAATCACACCAGCCAGGGCTGCTCTCACTTTTTAAAGAGATTGATAGTGATGTTTGCCTAACTATCACTATTTAAACTGTGGAATTTTTTTCACTGTTAAAGATATCATATTGTACAGCTTTAAAATACGGGCATACTGCCCCTGCTGGTGTGGCTCAGTGGATTCAGTGCTGGCCTACAAACCAAAGGGCCGTCGGTTTGATTCCCAGTCAAAGCAGATGCCTGGGTTGCGGATCAGGTCCCCAGTAGGGGGTGTGTGAGAGGCAACCACGCAGTGATGTTTCTCTCCCTCTCTTCCTCCCTCCCCTGTCTAAAAATAAATAAATAAAGCCTTTTAAAAAATACTGGCATACTCTCTGCTTTAGTTTGTAAAATAGAACACATGTGCTCCGATTGCAATCTTCTCCCTATAGGAATAATCTTGTATTTTGTATTAATGTTTTTCTTTATCATTCATGTCTATCTTTAACAAAATGTTACCTAGATTTCCGAATTTTCACATGTATGAAAATGGATTTACATGTGACGTGCTCTTTTTTGGCCAGCAATTGGGTCTGGGACAGCTGTCCTACAGTTTACCCCGTGTTGGGTTTTATGATTACTTCCTCGTAGTAGTCTTAAACTTGTTCTTCTCTGCCCTAATTGCCTGTAAACTGGAAGTTAAATCTAAAGGCTTATGCAGCCTGCATTGAGACTTTTATTTCTGCTACCATATTTTTATTCAGCAGTCCCCTATTTGCTCACTTTTCCTTTTAAAAATAGCATCCTGCTTTATCTCTTAGGATATTTATCGTGTCTTTAAAGTTTTCTTTTGCTACTGCCGTTCTTTATTTCTTCTGAATTTATTTCTTTGAGGTAGCTCATGCCGAGGTCATTCCTCAAATGTTGGATAATCCCCCAATTTCAGTAACACAAAAAATCTTGGATGCCCTGTGTGTGATGGTTGGGTGGACTGGGGTGGGTTGTTACAGACAGATAGGCTTCGGTGTAGAGAAATCTGTTGCTAGTTAACAGATTTCTAGTTGCTAGTTGGGTACCCTCTCCAAATAAATGGTAATATCAACAGGACTTTTCTCTGGGGCAGTTGAGTTTCTCCAGAAAAGGATCCTCTAATATCTTATCTGGTGATGGTGGGAGGGTTCCAAGTTTTAGGTGGGTAACTAACATTCTGGAATTGGGCAGAGAAAAATAGTCATTTGTTTGCAGAGCAATAGTTTGCTCTCCTCTAGTCTTGTAACAGCTGTGCTTCCTTGAGAAAGCAGCTACAGTTCTCTGGACCTCATCTCATCTCACAGGTGGCACACACAAGGCCCGCAGGCCGAATCCAGCTCTGCACCTTGTTTTGTCCGGCCCTGCACCTTGTTTCTACCCGGCGGCAGTGCCGAGCTGTCACTTAACTGTTAGGGAGTAGTCACATTTATACAGTCCTAACATTACATTCAGCCCTTTGAAGGCAACGGGGAGGCTGATGTGGCCCCCGGTGAAAATGAGTCTGACACCCCTGTGGCTTATCTGATAAATAAGAGCTATGGATACCGATCTCTGAGGTCCCTTTCAGCTGACACACTAGGCTTACCCTACAGCTTTTCTCCTAGGCAGACAAGCAGGGTAAATTCAGTCAAACTGCAGTAAGTGTGGAAGGCCCAGCCCTGAAGTCAGAACGGTTATCTCTGAACCTCTGATGCTGCTTAAAAATCTGATTCACACCAGGTTCCCCATGCTGCTTCCACTAGGTGGCTGCGGGGCATTTGGCAAGTCACTTCCCTTTCTACAGGGTTCAAGTTGTATTCAGTCGATCATCTCTTAAGGTCTTGTATCTTGCTTTAAATAAAAAATTCTGTGGTTCAAGTCATTGGACTCTTTGCTGGTGGTGGTTGAACTATCTAGATTTTTTTAACCCTTTACTACTTACAGCCCTGTTTTTAGGAGCCTTAGACTGCCACAAGTGCTTTAACCCAACACAAGTTGTCTTCCGTTGTAATGGGTGCTAGTCATTAAGACTGTAAAATAAAACAAGTACCTGCAATTAACTCTGTAAGTGCTTAGTCCTTTTTCATGTTCGTCTACCTTCAGTCGTCTGAAATCTTTTAAGAATTTTGCTTGGAGAGTTTTTCTCTGGTTAGGTGATAAAGGCTCCTCTGCCTCAGAGTATTTCACAGGCGGCACATCGTCCACATCCTGAGCTGGATTCCCTTGTTCTTTGGAAGCAGCAGCAGTGTGGCTTAGGCTGGGCTGGTTTCCATTTTTTTTTTTTATTTATTAATTTTAGAGAGAGGGAACGGGAAGAAGAGGGAAACATCCATGTGTGAAAGAAACATCGATCATTTGCCTCTCGTACACCCCCAACTGGGGACCTGGCGGGCACCCAGGAATGTGCCCTGACTGGGAATTGAACTGAACTGGCAACCCTCCAGTTAGTTAACAGGCAGGCACTCAATCCACTGAGCCGTGACGGCCAGGGCCAGGCTGTTTTTAAAAGGAACATGTGATAAGATTAATCAGAAGCATCGAGGACTCATCCTCCCACCTGTGTCTTTTCATTATAAAACTGGCACCATCTAAACAATGTTGCTTTATCAGGGAAAAAAATGCTCTTTCTAGCCAAGATCTTGGTTAAGAATGGGTCAAATTAGAAATTTTAGATACTAAGTTAACTCTCATTTAAGACTGCTACTAAAGTTTACACAGTAGCTATTAAATGTCTGAATTCTAGAACTGAGGGAAATTAATGGCCACGTAAATTTAATGTGGTCTTAATCAAACACCTGATTTCCAAATTCTTCAAGTTTTATGGAATTACTGTGTATAAAGTATATATAATGCCAAACTCAAATGCATTTTACAGTGAAAATTTGTCCTTAAGTGTTGGACTAGATAATCTTTAAGGTTCTTTCCTTAATGAAAACTTCCATCAGTAATAGATTTTTATTTTTAAAAAACATTTTATCATGAAAATATTTGAACATATGTAATTGTAGGGAGTAAATCAAACCATTACCTAGTTTTAGTATTTACCAGTATATGGCCTATCTTATGTTCAACCCACATCCCTTCTCCCTAATTATTTTGAAACAAAGTTCACACATTTAATCTACACCTATTTCAGTATTCTCTCAAAGAAAAAGGACTTTTTCTTTTAAATTTTATTTATTTTGAGAGAGAGAGGAAGAGAAACATCAATGTGTGGTTGCCTCTCACGCACCCCCTACTGGGGATCTAGCCCACAACCCAGGCATGTGCCCTGACTAGGAATTGAACCGGTGACCTTTGGTTCAAAGGCTGGCACTCAAATCTGCTAAGCCACACCAGCCAGCACTAAAGGACTCATTTTTGGTTCTTCATCTGTGTACATTCCTGTAAAATGTTTTTGGTGGAAAATGTTTTTTTAATGTAATTTTTAGCGTTACTAATTTGAGCATTAATAGTTACTTTTCCTCCTACTAGGGACTGGTATGGTTAAAAGACAAAGAAGCGACACATTGCAAGCTTTGTGAAAAGGAATTCTCACTCTCTAAGAGAAAGGTAAAGGAAGTAGAGTCTAAAAGTTTTCGTGCAAATATGGCCTTTAATTTTACTCACAGGTTTTTCTCTGATTTTTTCTCCAATGAATAGCACCACTGTAGAAACTGTGGAGAAATTTTCTGTAATGCTTGCTCTGACAACGAACTGCCTTTGCCTTCTTCACCAAAGCCAGTACGGGTTTGTGATTCCTGTCACGCACTGCTGATTCAGAGATGCTCATCTAATTTGCCATGACTCCAGAACTAAGTCTTCCTTGTATGAAAGTATCTGTGGTGAATGTTATATATGAACATGTGCACATATTCACACAGCCCTTCTGAAGCAACTTTCAGACAGTACTGGTACTAGTTCTGTTTCACATTTCAATTCATGGGAATTAAATTGTATAATTTGGTATTTCCTTTCCACTATTCAAAAAGATTTTTCAACAGGGCATGCTTTAAAAGAACTTTAACCTAATTCCAAATTCATGTAATTATCATGTAACTCTTAATGACACTGAAAGGCCAGATAGCATAGCTAACACTTACCTGCCTTATTTTATAAAGGCCTTCTTAAAAATAGGGCTTCAGATTATTTTATTCTCCAGATGGTTGAGTTTATATTTGCTGGTGCCTATAAGTTTTCTTAATGCACTTTAAAGCTTCATGGGTCTCAGAGAAAGACTGGAAATGTGTAGAACTTTTTACAAGTGTTAATATTCGACAGATTTTCCATTAGCTTAGTAAGATGTCATCTATATTTATTTGGTCTTTTCCTCCTCCCTTCTTTTGCTCACTTTGCATTAGAAAAGGCCAATATTTTATCCTATAAAATTTCTTTTGGTTTTCTTCCTTTCTAAAATCAATGTTGTAGTTGCTGATACCTTTCAGATACAGTGGGTTAGAGAGGTTATTTTGCCTCAACCTTTTCCTTATATTGAAAGGAGGTTAAACCATCATCCTTTTACTTTAATTTGCTACTTGCAGATCTTTCTAGTAACTTTTAAGCATTACATTATAGTGGTCTGCTACTGCAGTATATAGAGTGAAAAATTCACCATAAACTGAGCACCCCTAGGCTAGGGTCAGTTAGTGAAAGTATGGTCAGCCCTGCCATGAAATACATACTTGAACCATTTCAAGCATGAGTGTGTAAACACTAACCTTGTTACATTGCTTATAGCATACCAAGAATTTAATCTGTAAAGTTACCTTTGTAAAGTCACTTGAATGACATCACTACTAGGGAACCTACATTATTAAAAAAATTAAGTTTAATATCAGCCATGCACTTTATACCTGTGTACCTTTCAAACAATGTCTTATTAGGATACCTTACATTATTCCTAAAAGCATTCCATTTAGTGAATTTAATCATGGTCATCCCCCCGCCCCCTAGGATGGGAGTTATTCTGCAGGATCCTTTCCTCAGAGTACATACTTTCATTAAGCTTAAAAATTATTTTTCTAAATTGCCAGAGTATGAAATTAGTATTTTACTTGAAGATTTTTCTCTCCATAATCCAGTTTGAGATCTTCAGTTAGAACTGAGATTTTTAGGGGGGCTTTCGTGAATGCTCTGATAGAAATGTCAAGAGATAAATTATATTCTTGAAAACTGTTTTGTATTGATGGGATGAACATTTTTATGATTGCTGAAAATGAGATTAAGGAAAAAGGAAAATTTTCAAATACCAGATTTTTTTTATTACTGTGCTTAGAACAAATTTTAAAATGTGATTCCTGCTTCAATTCCAAAGCTGTTTAACCATGATTTTTAGCCCCCACTCCCTTAAATTTTTTGCCATTTAAAATTCGTGTATTGCCATTGATTTGGGATTTTTGTAGGTAAGCTTTTATGATTAGCAGTACAACGCACTCCATTTAGTTTGGCTCTTTTACAAAAACCGTTTGTACTAATTTTGAACTTTAGTTACAAACTTTAAATTTGTATTTTGTGGTTGTGAACCTACACTTTTAATTTTCAAGTAAGATCTGCTCTTACAGAAACTATCTTAATATAAACTTCACATAGCACATTCCCTCATCTAGCTAGTACTACCACAATAATGCTATCATGGTGCCAAGGAGTTGTGATTGTAATTCTCCTACCCTGTTATGTTTTAAAGTAAAATGTGAATTTTATAAGCCAAATAAAAGATTTGAAAAAGTAGCTTGCTTTAGAAGGGCAATTTTCATTGGTAACATTTTATATTTTTACTTTTAAAGATTTAAGTACTCTTAAAAGATTTTAAGAGTACTCCTGGGAAAACAAAAGCACACATGCTCTCTAAAAAATGTAAATTGGCCCTGGTTGGTGTGGCTCAGCTGGTTGGAGCATCAAACCATAGAGCTAGAGAGTTCACAGGTTCAATGCCAGGTCAGGGCATGTACAGGAAAGACCCACATTTTTCTACCCCTTCCTCTCTCTAAAAAAAAAAAAAAGGCAATGAAAATACGTCCTTGGGTTGAGGATTAAAACAAATCAAGTGACGAGACTAATATTTAAATGGGTAGTTAAGGGAGTAGGTATAGGCATAAAGATTTATCATTGCTTTAGCTGATAAACTCCATTTAGGATCACACTACCTTCTCTGAAGCAGGAATCACTCTAAATTTAGGAGTCATTTTGTCTGATCTTCAGTTAGACATATTTAGTACCTTGATTTATAATCAGAAATTGACACAAAGCATTCTAGGACAGACGCCATACTATTATCTCCCACATTGATATTTATTACATTAACATTTCTAGCAAAAACAAGTAACAAGTTCAATAACTGAATTCACATTAACAGGTTTCATTTTGATCCATTAGCCAATTTGGAAAAAAGCCATATTGATCAAAAGGATTAAAAGTAAAAAGCACCTTTTCCTTGCTACATATAGTTGTGTTTTTTTTTTAAACACAATGGCTCTAAAACTCCAAACAGATAGAAGATGAAAAACCCAACTGTAGGACTATCATTTTAAGACTACAACATGGACTTCTCTTACATCTTTAAAGGTATTTATACAGATATTAAAAAAAAACAAAAACAAACAAGCTTTAACTATTGGGCTGAAAATAAAAATACATCTGTGAGAATTGTACTCCACAGTAACTACTTTTGTACTGAATTCTCATTTCACTTTTAGAACCTTAACCTAGTCTAAGACATTTTTGAGATAACTTACAACTGTCAGTTTTTGGAAACATTTTTTGGTACTTCAGTCAAGTGCCAAGGCGATTTTATTCTAAAATCTAGGGCTAAAATTTAAATGTCCAACACTGCTGTCCTTGGGTAACACATTTATGAATATTTAGAAATCCAGATACCTCTTATTTAGATCAATATTTCAGAGCTATGCCTGATAAGTGACATTTGAAAAAACACTAATATAGAATTAGCAGAACTTTATACTCCTAAAACCATCTAAACTCATCTTTAGGTTTTATATTTACAGTATTGTCCAGGAGAAATTAAAAGTTATACTACTTTCCAAGTTCTATTCCAGGTGTCTGCGTATTAAGACTTGCCGACTATGTAGAGGTGACCCACTCTCCTCTACACTTACACTGTCCTACTACTACTGCTTGTAGAGCTAATAATAAAATACACCAACCCAAAGCTTATGAAAGTAGCTCGTCCTTAGGAGTAACTAGTATATAAAAAGTATCAACATCAGTGGTTTGAATATAAAAATTTATTTTTAAGTCAAAGTATGCAACAAATAAAACCTACAGAAAACAGATTTTCCCATCACAATCTGTTGCTTTACCAAATAATATTTTGAAAACACATTCCTTCAGTCATTATAAAGTTCTTAAAATACAAAAGAAATGAAATCTGTAAGAAAGTCTAGTAGACCAGATGCTGTTGTTGGGACTATTATGTTGGTGGTTATGCTCTAATACATTCCGCGCCATCCACCTCCACTCATGCCACCTTGCCCATAGTAACCTCCACTGCCTCCACCACCACGACCTTAGGAAAAAAGACATTAAGAATTTAGTACAAGGTATCAACACAGAAGTTAGTCTGCATCACATATGAGGACTAAAAACTGAACCAGAGTAACCAAAGACACTTACCATAACCACCCAGGCCATCAGGAGTCCCATATCCTCCACTGTAATTGTTCCCCATTCCCATTCTTCCAACAGATCCATAACCGCCCTGATTATCTTAAAAAAAAAAAAAAAAGCTTGAGGTTGACTGCTAAATGTCTAACTCCATTTACTTAAAAAAACTTTACATACCCATTCCATCTCTGCCGTAGCCTCCCATTCCAGAACCTCCCATTCCAGAGCCGCCTCCAGGAGTGGAATTTAAGAAGAGTTCAATGTATCGATGTTCTTTAGGGAAAAAAGGAGAAATGATGGATCAAATTTATCAAAGCATAAAAAGGCCAATATTAATCTAAATGTATGCTTACAAATTTGAAGGGGAACAGTAAAATAAATGAACAGGGCTTAAAAAACAAAAACAAAACAGGTTTCTTTCAAACTATATAGCCTTGAACAAGTAACAAGTATTTGGGGCCTCAGTTTATGTATCTATAAAAAGAACTAATTCCTTATTTCAGAACCAACTGGTATACTTCTTAAAAACAGATCCCAGGCCCAGTCATAGAACTAAATCAGAATCTTAAGAGCAGTGTCCAGGAAAAGTTTTTTTAAAAAACATTTTATTTCTTTTAGAGAGGGGGAGAGAGAAAGAGAGGGGAAGAAACATCAATGTGTAAGAGATACATTAACCAGTTGCCTCTCACATACCCCCAACTGTGGACCTGGCTAGAAACCCAGGTATGTACCCTGACTGGGAATTGAATCAGTGACCTTTTGGTTATTAGCAGGCCGGCGCTCAATCCACTGAGCCACACCAGCCAGGGCCAGGAGAACTTTTTAAGTACCAAGTGACAAATGTGTAGCCAGATTTGGGAATCCCTGTTTGAGGTAAAATTTAGTGGCTTAAAAACTGACTTGATGACATGCAAAAATAACTCACCTAAGTTAATCAATGTATAGATTAAGAAGTGGTACTAATTTGCAAAAGGCATGGGAACTCAGGCAAGTGCATGTAACATACCCATTTTCCCCCTTTAATAACTTAAGTTCTAACTGTCAACTATTAAAGAGTGCGAATTAATACTTCAATAAAAAGACCCCTAGAGTCACTGGTTTGATTCCTGGTCAGGGCACATGCCTAGGTTGTGGGCCAGAGGCAACCAATTGATGTGTCTCTCGTACACTGTGGTTTCTCTCCCCCCCTCCCCCAAAATAAGTAAAACCTTAAAAAAAGAAAGAAAACCAAGGCAGCCCCCTAGAAAACTATTAAAGCCTGAACATAGAAGAAACAAGTTCACACCCAGGAAACAAGATAACATGCCAAGGCTACTACTTACGCATATTATTCTTATCTTTAGACATGGCAGCTACTGCATCTTCATGTGTCACAAACTCTACGTCTGCTTCTCCTGTTGCTCTGCCATCAGCTCCAATATCAATATGCACTCGTATTGGATTTAGTGGTGAGAAGAACTAAAGAAAACAACTGGTTACTTTTCTATCTATATTACTGAAATTCCACATGCCTTTGTTCTTCCTTCTCCATTAAAACAAACCCCCCTATTGCCCTGTGTTGCAAGGCTAATAATTACATCAACTCCAGAGGTTTGAGGAATATTAAGACTATACATACATACACTTAGGAAAACACAGAAATTATTCTCTTCTAAAATAAGGTAGGTGATATTAAATTTGAGAAGAAAAATATTAACCCAGAGATAGTTTATCCTAAACAGTCTCATACCCTACTTCTGAGGGGGAGAATAAGCACCCCACTCCCAAGAAAAGTATTTGAAATTGGGCGTATGACTCAAAATGATGGCGTTTGATAAGCCTACCAACTATATATGGATAGCTCTCAAAGTATATCACTTAGTTCTAATCACAAGTTAACTAGGTTTAAAGTATCTTAAAAGGCATCCGGAACTTAGGCCAACTGGTTCCCAGTAAGAGCTAAAGCAAAATTTTATTTAAAAGCTAGACGATAAATACTCTTGGCTTTGTAGGCCACTGGGAGTAAACTACTCAGTAAGCAAATGAATGTGACTGGATGGCCCATCAGCTGACATGTGCTGATTCTCTAGCCAACATGAAACCAACCAGCGTTCAATCAATACCAGCATCTATTTCCATTACTTTCAGCTCATCGTACAGCCCAGAAAGCCAAACCAAACTACTTAAACCTTTCACTTGTTAACAAATTTATACTTCCAAAACTTCATACAAGGGAAACATTCTCCCAATCATCACTACTGTCTCCTGGTCAGTCAGCTTTTACTAATTTATTTTTTTGGTATATATTTAAAAATCCTCACCTTAGGATATGTTTATTGATTTGAGAGAGAAAGGGAGAATCATAGATCAGCTGCCTCTCATATACCCCCCAACTAACAGAGCCACCCAATCAGGGCTTTCACTAAATTCTTAACTGGACTTTATGAACGTAGCCTCTACTTGTTTGAATCCTATGTAGGTCAGCACACAATGGACACAGAAATATTCATGAACTACTGAAGATACATACACACACACACCCTATATAATAGTGTACTTTTTTTTTTTTACATTAAAGGGTTCTGATATCAAAACCATAAGGATGAGAACATTAAAAATGCTTCAAACTTTAGATACCAGGATTCGTATAAAACCACTAATTACTAAAATTACTCACATTAGCAATGTCATTTTCAGTTGCACGAAAAGGCAATCCTCTCATATGTACAAAATGACCACCATGAAAACCTGAACTTGCATCACCAGCTCCACCATAGCCATGTCCTCCCATACCTAAAGAAACATTTCCAGATTATAAACTGATATAGGTAGAAATGTATTTTAACATTTCTTTCCTATACATGTCTTTTCCTATTCACACCGTTTTGACAACCCCAAGAGATCTAACACTTATAGTTGGTCTAACCATCAAATGGAGAATATACCACTAAGCGTACATCTATATAAAGCCCTATGTAGAATACACTAAAATATGCCCTAGCTGACTTTATAGAAGTCACCTACATTACAACTAAGTGGCTGCAAAGCAAATATCAAAGTTCACCTAAAAATGAGTATGTTTTTAATATTTAGTTTACCTCTTCCATCTCTCATCCTGTCATCAAAGCCATCATTTCCATAGCCATAATTATTATAGCCACCATAGTCATCAAAACCTCCATAACCTGTGTAATTTGAGAAATATGTGAATGTACTATAGAGATAAATTTTACAATGTAGTTTACAATAGCATACTTTGCGGTAAGCAATTCGGTTAATCTTTACAAGTTTGCAACTCTCAACATGTGAAAAAAGCAGTTAACACTTGGTAGAAGTTAAAAATTTCAAAAGGATACATTTAGACATCTAAATTAATTTTCACCCTGATATCAAACAGATGTCAAAATATGCCAATACCTTCATTTTAATTTCTGTATATATCATTTAGGGGCCAATATGTGCATCAACCAAGTCCCATAGCAGGCCATGGGAATTCAGAGTTTCATGAACAGGTTTTAAAACCTAGTAGGTACTGAAATTACTGCCATTTCTGTATTTCTTGACAAAGTGTCAGGAACATTAAGAAAATGACAACAGAACCTTTGTTCATTAGATACACATACCACCATCATATCCATCACCTCCTCGTCGCATTCTGTCATACATACTTCCACGCCCAGCTCCATAATAACCCCCTCTTCCTCCTATTGGTCTATCATATGGTCCTGGTCGCTGGCCCAGCAATCTTCTTGGTGGATCATAAAATCCTTTGATTTCACTCCTGCTACTTCTGAAGATCTCAATATACCTATTTAAAAATGGTTTAAGGTACAAGTTTCAGCTTAAATGTATTAGAATAAGTAAGATATCGGGCAAAATGCAGTAAGTTTTTCTATATCCAGATACATAACCCAATTTAAATTGCCTAAATATACCATAAACATTTTTTAAACCTTCAAACTTAAATAATTAATATTTAAGTTTCACATAGACAAATTAGCCATTTGAAATATAAATGTATTTTAGCTTTTAAGTACATGATAGGTGTTTAGAGAGAATAGTTGATTATACAAAAGCATTTATCAACATCCTACAGAGAAATGAAAACAATCTAATTTTAATTTAAGCAAACTATTAGTATTAATTCCCCACCCAAATCTGTAGTTTCCAAGTTAAATTTAGGTAATTATCAATTCTTTTAAAACTACCCCAGAAAAATGTTACTGTTACCCCCCCATTTAAGCAATAGTGACCCACAACCCCCAAAAATAAAAATTTAACACCATCCCAAACTCTCCATCCCCACCTGTGCCCTATTCTTTCCTTGTGTTTCCCCAGAGCATTTTCTGCTATCTCCTTTGAAGCAAACTGCACGAAGGCCTCCCCTGTGCTTCTCCCCTGGTAGTCCATCGTCAATGTTATCCCATTTGGCACGATTTCCAACCCTTTAACCCAAGGACAAATAACCCCATCAAGGGGAACAGTGTTAAAGGCTGAAACATTCCCATCTGAATCAAATATTTAAAACAAGTCTAAACAAAACAAAACAAAAAACGCTTAGTTCCCCATCACCCCATAATACAAATGGAAGATTTTTTCAAATATTGGATTACATAATTATTTTTGCGACCAGTGTCTTTTAAAATTACACACTCTAAAAGCCCACCTATATTACATTAAAAAAGCTCAAATCAAATTTAACTATGTTTCATATGCTAATTCATTTCATCACACATAATTACTCTCAATTATGTATACTGCACATTAGTTAGGTTTTACATATTCTACACATTCTGTATGGAATATTAACTGGAACAAATTTCATAACTTTATACATTAACCAAGATATCATACTCAAATTAAAAAGTCCCCAAAGCAAATGGGTTTTGCAAATTAAAAACTGAGTAATAGAATGTAAAATTAAAATACTACTAAACTTTGACTAATACTAGAGGTACCTTGAAAGAACTGAACTATTTCCTCTTTGCTGCAACCAAATGGCAATCCGCGAAGGCGTACTGTCCCATCACTAGCGTCATTTGGACCATTATGTTTCATAACCCAATCCATCTCAATACCGTTTGATTTAAACGCTATAAAAAAATAAACAAGCACATAAAGCAGTCAATCAAAATATACTCTTGTCAGAGGTACTGAAGAAACACCTCTCAGTGGTGCACAACAGGAAATGTAACATACAGCTCAGTGACAGTGCTACACAACACCTTTCTGTTTTGAGGTAGGCAGAAAGATTGAAAAAAGGTAGTGAAACGTGACCCCTCCCACAAAAAAGTACTGAATTTATAAGGAGCAAATATATACTGCCTAATTTTAAAAAAGCTTACATAATTCCTCTTTAGTCTTCAAACTCTTCCTATTCTCAACCCTGCAATTTAACATCAACTCTGCCTCTTCCTCATCTCTCAAATTTTCACTTACATTTTCCAGGTTTTATTATTCACTTGAATACTTCTGCAAATTCTTTAAAACTTAACCACTCAAAAGCTTGCACACAGTACCACCATCCACTCAGTAAGAACCAAAGTCAAAAGCACGAGTACTTCTTTGATGTTGGAAAAAATATCACAAAAGTGTAAATTTATTAGATGCACTATAATTCTGAACATATCAAATTGTTTTTGAAGGGGGAAAAATTCTTATCGTTATTTTAACGAAATCTGGTTCAAACACTCCACAAGGGTTAATGACTAAATTAGGCTGAATTTTAAAATGGAGGTAGAAAGGCCTGCTGACAATCTTCAGTGTTTTTTTGAAGCGACCCATTTTGAAAGTTATTGAAGATAGTATATTAAAAACCAGTTTACTCACTGCTTTAAGATGCAAATTTTTTAAAATGATAATAAACACTCAAAAAGTAAGCATTAAAAAGAGTATAGTGAGAAGCCTGCTTTCCCCTCCAAAATGAACCCATCCACCCTGTTCCCTTCCCAAGACATCCATCCTTCCTTTTAATATTCCAGAACACTTTTAAAAGGTCAATGCAGAAGTCCTTCAGCTGCAGAAACTTACCAGAGCTTATAAATTTCATTATGCAGCTGTAGGAATCCTACTCACCTGATTATTTCAAAACCTTCCCTCACCACCTCCTCCTCTGTAAATAAAACAATTTGTTCACTTGATTCCTGTATACTCAAGAATTATATTTCATATAAACAGTATTCACTAATATTTAATTTCACACAATTGAATTACCAGTGCAACTCTTAGGGGCAGCATCTGCAAAGAGTAACACCCCCCCCCCCCAAGAAATGTATGCATTTAAAAATAAGCTAAATGTAGAAATTTCCAAATGTGGCTATAAATCAAATCATCTTTACATATGAATCATCTCTAGTACCTGTTCTGTTTTTTTATTTTTTTAAACCAAGAATCTCTACCTGATTAGAGGTTTTTTATCTGTTATTACAAAACTAATTCTTATGCATACAAGTAACTGGTATGAACTTTTAAAGAGAAAAGAAACTGGGTTTGAATCCCTGGTCTGTCACTCACTGGCCACTTAATTTAAGCAAATTACCTAACTGCTGTGTCCAACTATAAAATACAACAGTGGTATTTATACTTCACCGGACCATTTTAAGAATCATTCAGTGCTTGGTCTGTGGCATGGTAACCACTCAGTCAACAGTGGCCACTGTTATTACATTTTAAGGGGCCCTGTAGAACTAGTGAGATGTACCACTAACGAAATAACTGAACCTTAAAGGACAGGAAGGTCCTGAGTCTTAAAAGGAAATAAACATTGTCACATTTCACATTTCCTTAGAAACTGTCTAAAGCAGAGAGAAGAGGGGTTTCTTTTGAAACGCTTACAGTAATGTATGTATTACTAGCTAGACGATTTAAAAATATTGGTCTAGTAGCCCTGAAAGTAGGCTCCAAAACAATGGGGGGGAAGTTAAGAGACCTTTTGAAGATCTACCATTTTCTTAAAACAAAAACAAAATAGGGGAAAAGTGGAGAAGATCTAACACCACATGTTACTTCCTCATGAAAAATTTAAGAACTTTGCAAAGCCAATCTGTTGTGAAGCCTTGGCTGGGTAACTCAGCTGGTTAGAGCATCACCCCAATATGCCAAGGTTGCAGATTCCATTTCTGATCAGGGAACATACAAGAATCAACCAGGAAATGCATAAATAAGTGGAGTAACAAAAATCAATGTCTTTCCCTAAAATCAGTAAGTAAAAATTAAAACAAACAAAAAACACAACAAAACATTAACGTGGCACTTTTTATAACAGCACATTTTGTCAATGTGGAGATACTGTTCTGGGAACAAATACAAAAGTTGAAGATAGATTATTTTACTACAAGAACTCGCAAGCAAACTAGTTTTGACTTTCTGATCAGCCTATACCAATAAGATCTATATAAAAACAACAAATAAAAATACTACTATTAAAAAACCCGCAAAAAAACCTAAACACAATTTTAAAGAGGGAAAAACTCAACCGCATTTGGAAGAAACTCTTTAAGAGGGCAATTCTCCATCCCATGTGCACTAAGAGAACACACACAAAAAAGAAAGCACACTGGCCCCCACTGGTGTGGCTCAGTGAGATGGACATTGTCAATCACCAGTCAGGGTACATATGCCTGGGTTGTGACAGGCCAAGTCATGGGTTGGGGACATGCAGCCTTCTGATGTGTCTCTCACATGTGTATGTTTCCTCTCTCTCTAAAAATAAATAAATTTATTAAATAAAAACACCCTATTATTTCCTCAAAACCCAAAATCTGAGTCTAAATTCTACGTAGAAAACAAAACCAAGACAAACTCTAAAGGCATACAAAAAGACAATCTGCTTTAGTACCTTAATAAAGCTGTCTCGGAAACTACCTAGTTCCTACTTATTCAGGATAATCCAGCTCACTCTTTCTTTGCAACAGCATTGTGACTAATCACAAATTCTGTTTTAAGATTTTCAAGTGTTAGCACCAATTAAAAATACCAGCAGTTGAAACATTAGGACTTTAGTCCATTTTGTATGAGATTTTAGTTTGTCAGATAAAGCATCTAAGACACCAAATGAAATATAAAATTCCTTTATAGCAGAGATCATACCATCTTTTAAAGTATAATACGTAAAGGATTTGATGCATCAATAAATAACTTTCTAAATGATAGCCCACTGGTTCTAAAAAATGAGAATGAACTCCAAATTTTGGCAAAAAATTGGTGTTTAACTAAAACGGAAATTATTAATTATTCCCTCTCCCGAAGTGCTTGCTCAATTTTAAATTAAAAAAAGACAGACCCCCCCAATACCTAAAGGATTATGAATGAATTCTTTTCTAGAGCAAAGTTAGCACACTCAGTTGCTTGTTTACTAGTATGAGACCACCAAAAAAGAACACAGTTGTTAAAAATATAAAGGCAATTACATGAATTTCCAGATTATGATGCAGGTGAGGGCAGAGAAAAAGATTTCTAGGGCAATCCACTTAGGAAAGCTGTTATATCACAGACGTACTACTTTATAAGTAAGCTCCGGCCTGTCTTTTAAAGCCGGAAGTGTAGATAAGAAACTTCCTGTAAAGATTCATATGAATTATTGGAAATTCTTATTCTGAGGCCTTGCTTGTCCCTTTCCTATCCCCGTCCTCAGTGGAAATTACCCACCCAGTTCTCCTGTGTTCTAAGGACAAAAATCACACCGTATGGACTGCGCTTTCAGTTTGTCTTGCTGTTAAGTAGGCCTATATTTTTGGTCAAAATATTACGATAGTCCTAATTAAATAAAAAACATGTTTAGCTACTACCCCCCCCCCGCAATCCCAATCGTAAAGTATTTTACACAGTCTAATGCCAAAAGAATCTTCGCACAGTAACTCAATTCCTACATACACATTTTGGTCACACTGGTTGTTTTAACCCTTTCCCACATATAAAACGCCTACTCCAATTCTAACTCAGTATGTGCCAAACTATAGAGAACCATTGCTAACCACCCACCCCGCCCCGAAGTTCAATAAGCTGTTTCACATATTTCAGTGGGCCAAGGTGACCTATTTGAAATATGCCCATTACACATTCCTTATTTGATAAGTCACCCACTTTTCTACTTATAAAACAATTACCCACAAAGTCTTCACGTTTAAGGTAAGCGTGAAAAACAAAAACCCTTTGGAAAATGAGTACGTACTCTTTTCGAAGTTCCAAACCTGGAATATAAGGGCCGGCTAAGCGTCCTTTATTCCTCCCCGGAGACTTTTCGTTTATCTAGCTGCCCTGGAGACCAGAAAGCTAGGGAGAGTACGCCCCTTCCCCCGCCTCTCCGTCCGGCAGCCAAGCCTGGCTTAAAAACCTTAGCCACCGGGCGGCGGAGTTACAAAGGAGGACCTCTGCCTGCCTCCTTTGTCCTGGATTTGGGAGTTGAGCGCCTTCGTCGCCATTGGCTTTCCTCCCCCAGCTCCAGCCTCTCTCATCTTGAGAATCTGCGTCAGAAGTCACTGGCAGTCCCGCCAGCCCAGGTAGCCCAGCCGAGACTGCGGAGGATGGGAGGCCGCGGTGGGAGGCCAGGCCCATCCAGCGCCATTTCCATCGGGAGCGCGCCCGTTGGCCCAGATCCTCCCCCCACCCCCGCCCAACAGCCCGGCGGTCCCCAGCTCGCTTCGTTCCCCACCCTCACCCCCCTCCAGGGCGCTCTGACCACCCTCCAGGCTTCTCAATCAGTTTTCGGAAACTGAGGGGCAAAAAGTAGAAAGAGAGAAAGGGCGGGAAGCCGAGGCGGCCGCGCCACCGTACCCAAAATGGCGGAGGCCAAACCAGCAGGGAAAGGAGAAACGCTGGCTGACCCCCATTTCGGGCCTCGGCTTCATTCAGTGAATCTCACATCAGCAAGTCCTCCCCCCGACATGCCGCCCCCCTTGAAGTGGGAGATCGCCTGGGAGGCGTAGCCTGGCCGCTTCCAAGCGGCGACCTCCACACTTCCCCCCCACCCCCTCCCAGTCTCTTTCGTCCTTCTCCCGACTCCGCTCACGAAACCACCATCCCAACCTACCCCCTTTTACTTCAGATACCCTGTCAAACGACAGCAGCGCCGACTCCGGTGCTGGCGGGGTTCAGTCGAGAGGAAGAAGTCACTCGCCCGGCGTAGCGCTCCCCACAACGGCTCTTCCAACCGTCTCCGGCGGAGGGAACCGCTTAGGGAGCTGCGCAGCAGTGCGAATGGCTTGGGGGGATGGGAGAGAGCGAGCGAGGAGGGGGTGGGTGGAGCGAGAGCCGCGAGAACTGGCCGCCCCCGTTCTCGCGAGACGAAAGAGTCGCGGCCACTTTGGCGCGGGTGACGAGTAGTGCTCTTGAGTGCTGGTAGGCTGAGCAGTTGGTTGAGGGAAGCTTCGGCAGGTCCAGTTAGGGAGAACGGAGAGTTCTTTCCTCCTTGCCTACTATACAGCCATAAAATTGTCAGAGCTCACATTTTGGCCTCTTGGGTGGTGAGTGGTAATAGCGGTCCTGCCAGCGTGTTTGAAGGAATAGTGGTGTCACAGTTTGGAAGAGTTCTCCGGTACTCTGCCCACCACGAACAAATTCCATAAGGGCCCGCCCTTACTCTAGCGTCACCTGCGTGGAAAAGGCGCCACGTGGTTCTGCCGCCAAGCAGGGAGCATTTTCCTTGTCCACCATGTTTGCATTATGCACTAAATGTACGCATTTTTCAACGCTGGGGACATTCAAGTGTCCACTAGCCCCAATTTTGGCCTCTGGCACCTCCTTCCTTTGGCCCTGACTCTGTCCGCACCGAGGGTGGGAGGGAGGCAAGAGGGGCTTCCTGATTTCCTCCCTACCCGCGTTTACCTGCAAACGTACCTCGCTCTCCGCTCTCGCCTTCGCATTCCTCTTGCCTTTCATCTCTCGCACTTTGTAACCTGAGTGACCGATTAGCCCCTCACGGCCGACTTAACCTCGTTTTCTAACTAGAGCTTAGCATCCTTGAAAATTCCAAGTACAAGTGATACCGAATAAGTACTTTTTGGTTGTACTCTCACACCACCAAGGTTCCTAGCGGCATCTAATGGCTTTCTATTTTCAATTAAAAAAAGAAATGCAAGCTGAATTTCTGGGAAGGGTGGAGGGTAATCCTGGTAAAGAGATTAATGCAAGTTAAGACCCAAAAGTAGGGAGGGACAAGAAGTGAGACGGAGAGAAGGAAATGAATTTGCGTGCTTGATTGTTCCTGTAGGAAATGTCAGTGAAACTAGCTTGTATAGAACGTCAGTATCCAGTCAGACTTTGTAGTAAGGGCATCGGGAAACTCGTAGAGGATGGGGTGAGGGGCGCAAGGGGTGCTTGCAGTGAAGAAGCTTGAATGTGTCCCCCATGAGATCTCAGTGTGTAGGGTGGACACAGGAAGCCAGTTACCTTCAATTTCCTTACATTTCATGGCTAGTTACCTTACACATATTTCATGGCCTTCATTCATCCTCAACCTGCTTATGACAAGTATGGGACAGCATCCTCCCCCTTTCTCTCAACTCCCTTCCCCCTCTCTCTGGCACGCGGAACCGGGGGTTAACCTTTACCCTTCTCTCCTAAGCTCCAAGGGCCCTTCCTTTTCCCTGGGTAACTTGTTTCCTGAGGCCCATTTCTTCTATGGCTCGTATCTTCTACCTCTGTGACTTTTTAAATAAACTTTCTCTTACATTTGGAAAAAAGAAAGACAAGTGCGGGACAGTAAGAATTGGTTAAGCCGTAGTGCTGTAGTACCTTTCTTGAGCCCACTCCTTTAAAATACCCCTCAGAAAAGGGGAAAGTTACTGTGGTCATCATCACTAGAGACAGAAACAAAACCAGGGTAATGTATTAATAATAGCTCACATTTATTGAGAACTTGCTTGAGCTAGGTGCTGTGCTCAATTCACTGTCTCTTTACAACTGAAATAACAGTAATTATTATTATCCCCAATTTACAGAAAAGGTGCCTGAGTTTCAGAAAAGTGAAAAAAATGCCCAAGGTCACACACCTAGTGGCAGAAGCTAGCATTGTGAACTCAAATGATTTCACACCAGTGGCCACAGTTTTAAACAAACATCATTTTAGGCAAACTTAAGTTATTTCTCTGGAACAAACACTGAAATTACCACCTCCAGAGACCTGCAGTTAACAATCTATTGGCTGGAGACTTTTGAACAGGCCTTGAAACAGACCATGTTTTGGTCTTGCTGACACTGTTAGCACCCTCGGCCCCTTCTTTTTAAAATAGTTGTTGTATTGCTAAGACTCCAAAATTTCACACTTCAGATGGAGTTCTTTCTTTATTTCAAGTCACTTCCCTACTTTATCCTTTCAGTCTTTCCACCCGATTTGGTAGATGGAATTCTGTAATCCTTTTCACCTCTTGCCTGAATTCATACAATTTATTTACTGCCTGATTGAGTTTGGCATTCTTTCCACATACTTACTTTGTGTGGTTATGGGCCACAAACCTAAAGGCGTTGTAATGACTTTACCACCGCACCTTGATGTTTTCTTTGACCATACTTTCTTTGTATTGTGCACTCTGCTGTTTGCCATTGTGAATGCTTAGAAAGAACTTGAAATTAGTACATATATTCCTTTTGCTTTTTTTATCATTATAGCAAGTCGGAAGTTATGAGTTTTTTAAAAAGTCATTATATAGGGGTAAACCTAATTTTTATTTGACTTTCTACTTTACTATTTTTCTTAAAACAAAACAATGTCTATCAACTATTCCCATTTGCAAGTTGGATCCTGCAAGTAAAGCTTAGTGAGACAGGCTTACCACTGCTCCCGCAATCCCTACAGAATTGTTTCCAGATGGATCCCGGTGGAATTGTTTCCATAGAGATGGTTACAGCTAAGGGCTCCCAGCTGCTTTCGGGACTTTTTTTCCCTTTGTCTTCCATTCAGTGACTTCAGTGCTTTCCTATTAGCATAGAGATCAGAGGGACCCTGGAGAGGATCTTGTTAGAGGCCAAGGGAGAGAAAAGATGAAAAGGGAGAAGGAAAAAGAAGTGCCCACACCACCCAGGGGAAAACAAGACAACGAACACGTGATCATGTATTACACCAAGAGGACAGGAGAGGAAAATTCCATGCAGAGCCTGAGAAAGAGAAATACAGAAATCGAAAGAGACTGCACTTCTGCGGGAGGGAAGGCATATTAACTAAAAATTGGTTAAGATAGTTGTTCATATACCCCCAATGACATTCTAAACTAACATAAAAACTGGATTATCATAATCTTTCTGCCTATACGAAAAGCATATAAGCGAAACATAGCAAAACTTATAAATAAGTTTCTAGGAGTGTGTCTGATTAAAGTAGTTAATGCCTTTTGAACACTAAATCTGTTTTACTAATGTTTTGTGAAATGCTTGTTTTTGGATTTAAATCATATATATGAGGTCTGTTCAGAAAATATCCAGCCAGGTAATATGAAAAACAGAGACATTTATTGAAGAAGATAAAAGAAACATTGTACATAGGACAATGACACCTCAGTCCCCTTTTCAAAGTAGGCATTTTGGGACCTCACACAGTTCTCCCAATCACCATCAGCTGCCCCGCTGTATTTTCCTGAATCTCTGAAATCTCCTCCCTTTCAAAGGTGATTTTAGCTTGGGGAAAAGCCAGAAGTCGCAGGGCACCAAATCTGGGCTGTACGTGGACTGAGTTACCTGGGTGATTTGATGTTTCACCAAAAAACTCTGCACGAGATGTGATGCGTGAGTGGGTGCGTTGTTGTAATGCAGCTGCCAGTCACCAGTTGTTCATAGCTGTGGCCTTCTGAATCATCCTAATATTTTCCCCAGAGGAACGTTCAAGCTTAAAGCAAAATTTGATGCAGATTTGTTGCTCTGCTGGCCCAGTCTTTTTTAATGCAACGGCCACACTATACACATGCTCACTCAACTGGCATCTACAGTGAAGTTGTCATGGTCCACACGTGGGCATTCCAGTCCACTCTCCTTGGCTGCCAGGCTACACTGATGTCATGCAAACCGTTCTCATTATATTAACAGTGGCTGGACTCATTCTGGACAGACCTCATATATACTGTATTTAGAAATGGTCTTCCTTGTCATGCTTCAAAATTAGTTCTCAAAGCAAGGCTTAATTACGCAGTTGACATTCTTAATACTTTTTTGTTTCCTTAAGTCGTATTAAGAGGTCATCTGAGACTAGGGAAATTCAAAGATTTCATCCAATTTTAATAATTATACAGTAAGTAAGCAAATTTAAAAGGAAGTTTAAAAGAAATGTAAAAGGAAGAAGGCAGCTAACACACTCTTTCTCTAACTTTTGAAAATAATTAAAATTATTGAACATTCTCTCTGTTCCAGTGGACTGATGTGAAGAACAGGGAAAACAGCTACAAAGGATGTATTTTTCAGACTATAAGATGCACCCCGCCCCCAAATTTGGGAGGAAAATGGGGAGTGCATCTTATAGTCCAAATGTAGCTTACCTGAGTTCTGTTTACATTTACATTGGTGAAATATTATGTTATTTACTTTATTAAATATTTTGCCACATTTTTTGCTTCAAAATTTTTTTTCCTATTTTCCTCCTCTAAAACCTAGGTGTGTCTTATAGTCTGAAAAAACGGTACTTAAGGAATTGAAATCAAATTATTGTGCTGCTTTCAATGTGTCCTAAGAACATTAATAACTTAGAAAGCAGCATAGATAATAGAGTAACAGCCATTTCCTACCCTCCCACCCACATGATTTTAAGCTTCTGACTGGTAGATAAAAATATAGGTTTCATTATATGTGTACCAATGCCTCTGGGTATAGAAAGTCATCTCACATTTATAACATACATACACAGATATATACACAAAAGACAGTTGGAGGCCTTTTACAATTATATCTGTCCCTGACAAGCCAAGTTCCAAATGACCTTCCTCTTTTTAAAATAAGGACAGCCATTTTTAATACTGCAGAAAATTGGGTTGCACCTAAATGACATTATAGATTGATCTATTTATCTAAATTCTCTTTTGAAGCTTTGAGAGACCAATTAAATATGTTTTCCATTCATTCTGCCTAATTTTATAACCAGCTTTGTCTAATTCTGCACACAAAAAATTAATTTAGAAGTATCAAAGGATCCTCTTCTCAGCCATCTCAGTTATAAATGGGAGGCTGACTGTGGTGGACCTTATTGGCTTGTGAGGCATGATTTCCCATGTTAATTTTTGAGCTCTGTAGAGTCTGAAGAAATTTCTAGAGAAAACCAGCCCTTCATGTCTCCGGGTAAGCTACAGGTGGTGGATATCCCTATAGGACTGTTTTAAGCCCCAGAGGATATTTTTCCACAGGCAACCTCACAAAGATTCTTAGTTATGTAAGAATATCTGAGCAAGGGCCAGGAGAGCTTACTGGATGCTGCTGGAACAACCATGTTTTCCAAAGCACATGCTTCTCCCATGGGCCTCTCTTAGGGTGAACCCGTTCTAGGGCACCCTGTCTTTCTCCCTGGGGCTCCTGCTGCCTTCTTTGGGATTGCCTGCATTATTGCACTGGATGCCTCATGGCATCCATCTCCACAACTCTGGATTTGGGGATCTGAAACAACTGTTGTCATGCCATTTCCTGTTTGGGTTGGGAAGTGAGTGTCCTTTCTCTTTCAGAGCTGAAGAGTTGAGCCACTCATTTAACCAGCAATCCAATGAAAGAGCTGAATTAAAAACAGGCAACCCATTTTTTCCCCACTGGGTTATCTCAACCCTTATCCAGCCTGAGGATTTTCTAAGAACAGCTCAAATAAAGTCATGGCCTGCTACTTAAAAGCAAGGAGGCATGAAGTTCCAAGAAAGACTCATCCACGTTTACTTGATGCAAAGTGGGAAGCGGGTAGGGCGCAATAGGCCCTTGCTTGTATCTAGTACTGGGTCTAGGTCTGCAGAGTGGTCCTGGGTGGGCTTTAGAATTCTACCTACTGCATCAAGTAAATGTTGATGTGAGAAACATCCAAATCTGTAGAGAATTTTTATGAGTTTATTTGAGCCAAACTGATGATATACACTAGGGAACAAGATCTCAAATGCTCCCCGGCTTTTGATTTTAGGTTGATAATCAACCTCAAATTAGATAATTTTGGCTGAAGTGGGGAGGGTGGATTTTTGAGAGAACGAGAAGAGAGAAGACTAGGAGAAGGTCCAACAGAAATGATGAGCACTTAAACTAGAACAATCGTATTAGGGATAGATATAAGAGGATGTTTTAGAGAAATATTTAGGAGTTCCTTTCAGCAGGATTTAGGGGCTATGGATGGGTGACTTAAAAGAAGTCAAGGATAGCCCTGGCTGGTGTACCTCAGTGGATTGAGCGCGGGCTGGGAACCAAAGGGTCCCGGTTCAATTTCCAGTCAGGGCACATGCCTGGGTTGCGGTCCAGGTCCCCAGTGGGGGCCACATGAGAGGCAACTACACATTGATGTTTCTCTCCCTCTCTTTCTCCCTCCCTTCCCCTCTCTCTAAAAATAAAGAAATAAAATCTTAAAAAAAAAAGAAGTCAAGGATGAATTATTTTCGGTTTAGGGTTGGATGGTGGGGGCAGTAACTGACATAGGAAATATAGGAGTATTGGGTATGTTGATTTTGAGATGTCATGTACAATTCAAGTGGATGTGTCTAGGAAGATATTAATAAGTGCTAATTAATATAGATTTGGCATTTATCAACATATATTTTGCTTTTACATTCTGGAAGTTTTGGTAGATAGCCTCAGGCCAAGTAAATTTGCTATAGAATCTGTTATAAAAATTGGAATGAGCCCTGGCTGGTGTAGCTCAGTGGATTGAGTGCGGGCTGGGAACCAGAGGATCCCGGTTCGATTCCCAGTCAGGGCACATGCCTGGGTTGCGGGCCAGGTCCCCGTGAGGGCCATGTGAGAGGCAACCATACATTGCTGTTTCTCTCCCTCTGTTTCTCCCTCCCTTCCCCTATCTCTAAAAATAAATAAAAATTAAAAAAAAATTGGAATGAGAATTTATTAACTTAAACTGAGGAATAATGAGGAATATAACCATCAAACAGATAATAGTTACATTTAATGTAATTACTGATCAGGTAGGGTTTAAGTCTGCCATTTTGCTATTTGTTTCTATATCTCTTATGTCTTCATTGTTCCTCTATTCCTTCATTACTGCTTGTTTTGCACTAACTAGGTATTATATATATGAATATGTATAATATATTTATAGTAAGAATGCATTTGTGAATATACGTAAAAAGAACAGAAGGATACATATACAGAGGGCTACAAGGTTTAAGAGTTATTATTATTTTGTTTGCTTATTCATGAGATTGTAATAATCATAACATTTCCAAAACCACTATTTCCCACTATTGCTAAAGTTAAATCCAAATAGTATGTATGTAAAGATATAGATAGTATTTTTCTGTAATGACTTTGTAACCCAGTTTTCATCATTTAATTTCAAGGTAGAGCAAGATGCTACCAGTGCTTTACAAAAATTTTGATAAATTTTGAACTGTGAGATTGTCCAAAAATTCAAAATACAAACATGCAGTAGAATTGAATAGTCAAATACAGCTTCTTCATAGGGTACTAGAAAGAGCCTAAGGAATTTTTGGCATACACCAAGGGTTTTACTAGTACAAACAGTACTGAATCATATTTTTCCTACTTAGAAAAGATCTGAAAATCAGTTTATAGTTTATTTCCTGGAGTCTGCTCTAATCCCTTAAACTTCTTTTTTAAAAATAAAATTTATTAAATTAGGGGTGACATTGGATAATAAAATTATATAGGTTTCATGTGTACATTTCTATAACCCATCATCTGTATACTGCTTTGTGTATTTTCCTCCCAAAGTCAAATCTCCTTCCGTCACCATATTTTGAATCCTTGATCTTCTTAGGTGGCAGGAATGTGGGTCTTATTTTCAAGCAGTTGAAATATCTTTTAGAAATTTGGTTGATAGCTCTGACCGGTGTGGCCCAGTTGGTTGAGCATCGTTCCACAAACCGAAAGGTCACCAGTCCAATTCCTGGTCAGGGCACCTGCCTGGGTTGTGGGTTCGGTCCCCAGTGGGGGCATGTGCGAGAGGCAGCTGATTAATGTTTCTGTCACACATCGATGTTTCTCTCCGTTTCTCCCTTCCCCTCTCTCTAAAAAAAATGTTAATGAATGGTCCTTAAAAAAAAAAGAGGAAACAAAAATTAAAAAACAAAAATTTAGTTGATAAAGGTAAGGATGATAAGATGATAAATGTAAACTTTAGCAGAAAATTAGAAAATTTCTAAAATAGTTGGTGTTTGAACATAAACGTAGTTTAGTAATTTGGAACTAGTCGATAAATATTTTAACAAAGGCAGTATTCCAGAGCTTCTGTTAAGTCTAAGGAAATATGCAGAAAAGTGAACACAAGGTAGCCGAGTGCCATATATGTATGATATTAGTAGCTAGATGAAACTAATTTGAAAATAAATTTTCTTCCAAATTTTGATTAAAAATTTATTTTACTTAGAATTCATAATTTTTATACTTATTTTCACCAGCTAGTAGATTGCGTTCATGTACACTTAGAATGCCAGTACTCTATTATTAAGTATTTACCCTTTTAAAGGTCATTTATTAATGAGTAGCCTAGTTTTGAGGCAGCAGTCATGAACCAAAGCTAATGAGTTCTTTTATGCCAACAGCTATAGAATAACAGGAATTAACTTTCTGTTGTCTGTAGCCACAGGACACTGTAAACAAACTAAAACTGTTACAGAGGAACAAATAAACATCAGTGTTCCCAGGCACACCTATGGGCAGATTTCATGATCTAAGCTATTTGGAGGAGGAGGTTTATGATTTCTCTACACTTACATGGTAAATGGAAACGAGGTTAGAATTCAGGAAGTGTCTGCAGTGTTCTCAAAAACAAACCTGATGGACCCTGAGGAAGGTAATGGGATAGGAAATCACCAAATGGGATTTTAGGTTTTTTTCTTTACTATCTTATTGTTTATAAGAAGATTATATTCATATACTAAATTGGTGATTAAAAAACCATCTTTAACAGAGAGCTGTGGCCGGGTAGCTCAGTTGGTTAGAGCACCCTCCTGATATACCAAGGGCGTGGGTTTGACCTCCGGTCAGGGCACATACAAGAAGCAACCAATAAGTGCGTAAATAAGTGGAACAGCAAATTGATCTCTTTCTCTCTCTTCCCTCTCCCTCACCTGTCCCCTCCCTCTCTAAAAATATCAATAAATAACACTAAAAAAACAGTTATAAAAGATGAATACATGAGAAATTATATGATTTGTAAGCTTTACCCTCGGGGTGATTTCTATATAAATAATATTTGTTTGGCATCATTGAGGGGCATATGAAGCCACTCTAGGGGTCCAAATAGAATGTGAGTGAAACTAGAAAAGGATAATTTAAATATTTGGGTTACTTGAAAAACATGCCTGATAGCTGCACAGAGCCCAGCCTGATAGCTGTGATAGGGGAACTCAGGAGTTCAGGATTTTAGCTTTATAGTTGATAGGCCGTCCAGTGACTAATGCGTGTAGAAAACTGTTGTTCCAGGAACTGGAATACATGACCGTGTGACTCAAGGGGGTCAACAAGCAATTGAATCTTTGTGCCCCAGAGATCTGCAAGCTATCGACATAGGGGATATCCATGACACATAAAGAATTGTTGATCAGTAGATAAAGAAATACTAGGAAAATCGCTGCCAGACTGCGACTCTTACCTCATTAGTCTTTTTCCAAAGTTCTTACCTCCCCTTTTCTTCTCATAACAAGGTTGACTTGAGATGAGCTATTAAGATGGGTTTTCAGGGTATATAACCAGCCATATTCTCAGATCACCAGCATCTGAATAAAGCTCCCATAAAGACTCAATCCTTGTCTCTACTTGTTGGTTTTGATAGTGACAGGCAGCATGAACACCAACTTTTCTGGTATCAGCTGCACCTCAGGTCTAGCCATTAGGCTGACCCGAATGCCAGAATTTGTACCTGCCCACTTGGTAAAGAAAGGCAAGCAGCTTAAACTTTACTTGCCTCAAATTTTCCCTCAGTGTTTTAGGGGAGGTTAAGGCTGCCTTTTTCTTACAGAAATAAAATTGAAATTAATTTAAAAGTTAGATAGAGGAAAAGATATCTTCAGAAATAAGTTCTAGCCCTGACTGGTGTGGCTCAGTGGATTGAGCATCAGCCTGTGACCTGAAAGGTCACCAGTTCCATTCCGGTCAGGGCACGTGCCTGGAGTTCCGCCCAGGTCCCCAGTTGCGGGTGTGCAGGTGGCAGCCTATCGATGTTTCTCTCACACATCAATGTTTCTTCCACTCTCTTTCTCTCTCCCTTACCTTCTCTCTCAAAATAAATAGATAAAAATCTTTAAAAAAATAAATTCTAAAAAAAAAATTGGTGACAACAAAAGAAATAAGTTCTAGAGTTAAATCCTCAGGATGGTGGGTTGCGGCTCTTTCGTGAGCCTCTCTCCTCTCCCTGGTGCCTGGCGTTGGATCCTGACACACAGTCGCTGTTGAACTGAACTTCGGATTTCTGACCCCGCAAAGACCAAACGATGAACATTGGCTCCAGCTGGTCTTTATAGCCTCTGCTTTTGTCTGTAGCCACAGAAGACGGTAAACAAACTAAAACTCTCACAGAGGGACAAATAAGCATCAGTGTTCCCAGGCACACCCATGGGCAGGTCTTATCTCTACCCTCTCTATCTGCTCCCCACCCCGTCTATTTCCACATCCAATTGCTTGCCTTCTGATCAATCTATACCTTCTGCCTAAAATGCCCGTTGCCACCTACTGGAGCTGCAGAGCACATTTTTGTGTGTGGTGTTGGACTCACTCAAATGTCCCTCCATTTCCTGGGCCTCCATTGACGTCTCCTGGGCGGAGTGATTGCTCTCATTGGGTTCTGGAACATTTTACCTATATCTTTTTATTTCATATTATAATTTTTAGGCTGGTCTCCTTACTGGCTGAGAATTCCTTGAGAGAACTAGTGATGTATCATTTTATCTCCAAAGTCTATCATATGCCTGGCATTTAGGAAACACAGTAATTTTTGAAAATAAAACTGTTAATGTGAGTCCTAATGTAAGCATAATCAATCTGTCACCATGTAGGACAGAGATATTAATTGATTAAATCAGTGAAAAAAAAACCCTTTCTCTACCTTTTGACAGAATAAAAATTTAAATGAAGTTACACAACACAGTTTAGAAATATTTTATACATTTATGGTGTTAGAAACATCATGCTTTTTCTATAGTGGTTCTCCAAGTGCAGCATCAGCGTCGCCTGAGACCTTGCTAGAAATGTAAGTTCTTGGGCCCCACCTCAGACTTACAAAATCAGAAATTCTGGGCATGGAGTCCAGCAATCTATGCTTTCACAAGCCCCTGCAAATGATTCTGATGCATGCTAAAACCTGAGACCCAGTGTTCTAGAATGAATAAAAATGCTTAAGAAATGAATGTTACTGGATGGAGTCTGGGCCCATAGCAGGCCCAGTGTACACGTTTTACAAGTAATGTTTGTTAAATAGTCTTCTGAAGTTTTCTTAATCGAATTCAGTGCAGAAGAATACAATTTTACAACTAAGTATTTTATCAGGCCTCTAGAAACACAGGGTCGGGCAAAATTAGGTGTATAGTTGTAAGTACACAAAACAGTTTATTCTTGTATCATTATTTATTAACTATTGTATTATTTTCCATATGAACAACTGCAAACCTAATTTGGCCCCACCCTGTATTGTATAGCGTCTCAAATGAAAACATTTCTTTAAAGGGAAAAAATTCTCAGTGACTCTAACAGTCAATATCATTTGCCTGTTTAACAGCTCCCTCCATCTGCCACATGCCCCTCCCCATGCCTCCACCGATGAACCACAGATTGTCTAAGCCAATCAGGACAGTCTGATTCTCCTTTTTCATATGCTCACTCTTCAGATTCTCTTGCAGGTAGAGATGGCTATTTGACCCAATTAGGGCAAGATTGCTGGAGGAATTTGAAGAAAATCTTGCTTTCTGATAAAAAGGGAAGACCTAAGAGGACAATGGATTGCCACTGCTGATGCCTGGAAATGCAACAATCATCTTTTGAGCATGAGGTGACAAATATGAAGATTAAAATCTAACTAAGTAGGCCCTGACTGGTGTGGCTTAGTGGGCTGGGCATCATCATGCAAACTGAAAGTTCACCAGTTCAATTCCTGGTCAGGGCACATGCCTGGGTTGTGGGCCAGACCCCTGGTTGGGGGCATGTGAGAGGCAAACAATCACGATGTGTCTCTTGCATATGGATGTTTCTCTGCCTCTCTTTCTCCCTTCCCTTCTCTCTAAAAATGAATAAATCTTTTTTTTTTTTTAAGAAAAGCTAACTAAGTAAGAAAGAGTATGGGTACTTGACAATACACTTAATCTGCTAAATAAATATTAGAAGCTCCTACTTCCAAATTTCTTAAGTAAACAACAAATGTCCTTAAGGTACAAATTTTTGTTAGTCTATGTGGCAGCCAAAATAATAGCTCCCTAAAGATGTCCACATTCTAAGTCCAAGAATTTTTGAAAATGTTATGTTACATAGCAAGGGGGAATTATAGTTGCAAATAGGATTAAGGTTGCTAATCATCTGACCTTAAAATAAGATTATTCTGGATTATCCAGGTGGATCCATCATCATGGGATCTTTAAAGGTGGAAGAGGGAGGGCAAAAAGCCCAACTCAGAGAGATTCGAACATGCTACGGGGCTGGCTTGAAGACAGAGAAAGGAATCATAGGCCAAGGAGTATAGGTGGCCTTTAGAAATTAGAAAGGGCAAGGAAACAAATTCTCTACTAGAGCATCTAGAAGGAACAAATCTGGATTAGTCAGTTCAGGATGTCATAACAAAATTCTATAGACAGCGGTTTGAACAAGAGAAATTTATTTTTTCACAATTTAGAGGCTGGGAACTCTTAAATCATGGTGCCAACAAATTTGGTTCCTGGTAAGGACATGGTTCCTGGTAAGGACTTTCTTTCTTCCTATAGACAGCCACCTTTCTGTGTCCTCACATGGCAGAGAGAGAAAGGGAGCAAGCTCTCTGGTGCCTCTTTTTGTAAGAGCCCTAATTCCATCATAAGGGCCCCACCCTCATGACCCCATCTAAACCTAATAACCTCCCAAAGGCCCTCCCCCTTCAAATCCCATCATATTGGTGGTTACAAATTTAACATATTAACTTGGGGGGGCACAATTCAGTCTATACTAGCCCCCTGCCAACACCTTTATTTTGCCTCAGTGAGACCCTGAGATTTTGGACTTCTGACCTCCAGAATTTAAATAATAAACTTGTGTTATTAACCACTGAGTTTGTGGTAATTTGTTATAGCAGCAACAGAAACCTCATACAGTTCCAACATTCTGTTACTTGCAGCCCAACAGAATTCTAACTGCTGCACAAATTTTCAAGAACAATAAGTTAATATTTATTGAGCACTTACATGCTAGACATGATTCTAAGAGCATTTAATCCTCAGAACACCCCATGAAAAAAACTATTATAATCTGCATCTCCATTTTACAGATGAATAAATGGAGGCTTGGAAAATTGAAGTAACTTGCCCAAGGTCACACATTTAGGCAATGCCTACATTTGAACCCAAATACTCTAACTCCAGAGCCCATGTTCTTAGTCACTGTGCCTTAGAATATATCCAAGGACCAGAATTTGAGAAACTCTCACTTGAGGAACCAAAATCTTAGTTCCATGAAATTGTAAACCATCACTGCATAACAAATTTTGTCTTAAGTTTTTTAAAAAATATTTTATTTATTTATAGAGAGAAAGGAAAGAAGGGAGAAAAAGAGAGAGAAACATTGATGTGCAGGACATCGCTCAATGAACTGAGCCACATCGGTCAGGGCTGTCTTAAGTTTTAAAATAATTTTTTACACTATCATTGAAATGAACACTCAGAATTTAAAAATTCTCACTCCGGCCAGATAGCTCAGCTGGTTAGAGCATTGTACCAATATGCCAAGGTTGCAGGTTCGATCTTCAGTCAGGGTACATGCAAGAAGCAACCAATGAATGCATAAATAAGCAGAACAACAAATTGATGTTTCTCTTTTCCTCTCTCTCCCTCCCTCTCTCTCTGTAAAAATCAATTAATCAGTAAATACATAAAAATTTTATTTTAAAATTCTCTTCGAATTTGCAGACACTGAAGAATATAAAGGACCCTGATACAAGAAACACTAGAAAACTGTGTTACATTATGTGTGAAAACGCAAGATTTATTTCTAATTAAATAAAAAGAATTGTCCAAGTGTAAGTATGACAGGATAGTAAGAAGCTAGGCAAAGTCCTAGGCAAGTGGAATAGGGAAACTGAGACAAGAAAATAAAACAAGGCCAAACAAGTTGAACAACTTACAGCCAGCTAGTGAATCACAAAACCTTATCTTCCCTAACCAAGGACACTTGAGAGCAAATGGTTTATACCTCTCCTCCCTAACCAGAGAATACAAAGCTTAAATCACCCTGGTCTGGGAAATAGAGGACAGAGACCCAGTTAATGCCATTTGTGCCAGCTAAACCCAAGGAGAGTTGAAGTGAGGGGAACAAATAACAAAAACTGCATTAGAGCCAGACAGACCCAAGATAAAAGTAAACCAGTAAAGCAAACCAAAGAATTATCCTAAACTCCCCTACACACTCATTTTGATGCATCAGCATATTAAAAATGCACCTAGAAGGCTGATGAAAAAATCTGCCGAAACTCTGCCCTAAGATTCTCACCTACAGAAGTGAGATAAAGACCCTCAGGACAAAGGCCTAGTGTGGGCTTGTTGTAGAGCACACCCATGCCCCTTCTGGGGCATGAACTTTTTTACTTCCTCTTAAACTCTGAGTGTCCCCACAAGACTTGCAACCAGGGGAGCAGTGGGCTGCAGCACCTCATCTCAGGCTTATCCCCTGATCCTGTCTCCAAGGCTCCCTTTCCTCTGACTTCCCAGTGAGCTAAAAGCAAGCCCACCTTGACCTGCTTATGTCACTGTGACCCTCACCTCCCAGAGAGCTAACAGTAGCCCTGCCTTGGCTCATTTCTTTCCTATATAACATTTCTTGGGAGCAAAAGCAGAGTACTGCCTAGGTTCTCTCTTATTGCTTCTCTAAGTCCTTCATTTCACTATCCTTAGCTTTAATAAACGTACTCCCCAAATCACCTGGACTTGTGTTGTGAAATCTTTCCTACACAAAGTGAAGAACCAACACACTCCAGGTGGGAAATTTATGGTCACTATAGAAGAGTTAGACAGTCTTTGCAATGCATATTTTCTCATCCTATTGAACATGTAGCTGACGGCTGGGACCAATGAAGTTCAGTGAGGCAAAGAACTTGCTCCTTTTGGCACCCATATAATTTTTGTAAGAGTGTGAGTCCTATTAAATTTATAAAAACTATGTTTCATGATCAGAACTATACTTTGTTCCTGTCCTGATAGGTGTGGCTCAGTGGGTTGGACATTGTCCTGCCAACCGATAGGTCACCAGTTGATTCTGGTCAGGGCGCATGCCTGGGTTGCGGCCCAGGTCCCTGGCTGGGGGCGCGAGAGGCAACCGATTGATATTTCTCTCGCACATCGATGTTTCTCCCCCCTTCCCCTCTCTCTAAAAATAAATAAAATATTTTTTTATAAGAAGAACTATACTTTGTTCCTGTTGTCTGTTCAAATTTCCTAGAATAATAAAGGCAATCTGTAATACAATTTCCAAAGAATTGCATAAACGAACTGCAATGTACTATCAATATTGGTAATGCTACTGAAATGGAAATGTTAGTTGGAAGATAATACCATGTTTAACCCTGGCTGGTGTAGCTCAGTGGACTGAGCGCAGGCTGGGAACCAAAGGGTTCAATTCCCAGTCAGGGCACATGCCTGGGTTGCAGGCCAGATCCTCAGTGGGGGCCACATGAGAGGCAACCACGCATTGATATTTCTCTCTCTCTTCTCCCTTCCTTCCCCTCTGTCTAAAAATAAATAAATAAAATCTAAAAAAAATAACATAAAAAAGATAATACCATGTTTAGAAACTCTTAAGTATTTGTCAATGTATGAATGTCCAGTTTTATGTATGCACAGCATGTTAATTACTTACCTACTTAACTCAACAAATGTTTATTGAGTGCCTGGTGCTGTTATAGGAACCAAGATTATAGAAGTAAAGATAAACAAGGAGAAGTTCTGTCTTTATGCTCTTAATAGTCTAGTTAGAATAATCCAAGAAACACAAATAAAAACTCAAGATATTTTTTAGATTAACAATTGTGGGACACCCTCATATACTGTCTAAAATGGTACACTCTTTTTGAAGATGAATTTAACTGTGTATGTAGGTTAAGATGTCCACACATTTTGACCAAAGGATTTCACTTTAAGAATCTGTTATAATTAAAGAATCAGAAATGCAGACCAAATTTTACATTTAACAAGTCTGATCACTACATTATCTTTATAAGTGAAAAATTGGAAATAACTTCAAATTTACCAAAGAGGAAATGTTTAAATAATTTATAGCATATCTAGACTTTTGTAAATCTATTTAAATGATGTTTCTGATGCATTTAGTGTATTTAAAGTATTTCACTCAGAAAATACTTATACTATACCATTAAGAGGGTAAAAATTATGATTAAAAACTATGTCTAAAATAATGTTATTGCTTGGGGTCAAAATGTACAAACTTACTAAAATTATTGAAGGGGATCAAAAAGTACAAATTTCCAGTTTTAAATAAATAAATTATGGGGATGTGATGTACACCATGGTGACTATAGTTAATAATACTGTATGGCATATTTGGCAGTTGCTAAGAGACTGTATCTTTAAAGTTCCCATCACACAACAAAAGACTTTCGTTATATATGGTGACAGTTGTTCACTAGACTTATTTTGGTGGTCATTTTATAATATATACAAATATTGAATCATTATGTTGTATACCTGAAACAAATATAATGTTATATGTCAATTATAACTCAGTAAAAATGAAAAGGAAAAGAAAAGCAGGCATTTGGCAAGATTAAGCAGAACACTTGTATTAAGAAATGCTCCCCTTTGAGCATCTCAAATGCTCCCCTTTCTTTCTTCTTCTTTCTCGGCAGATGTCATCAGTTTGACTCCAATAAACTTATGAAAATTCTCAAAAGGGAGGAAGGAAGGAAAGAAGGGAGAAAGGAAGGAAAGAAAAAAAGGAAGGAAGAGATGTATGCTTTGGAGCTGCCAAGAGGGCTGGGGTGTGGTGTGGGCAGCCAGTAGGGCTTCCCAGGTTGTTTATCTTCTTGAAAACCAGTGTGGAAACTCCATTTACCTTCTCCAAGGAGCAGACTAGAAGTACTACTAAAATATAGAGGAATCAACCTGAATAATCAGCTGAAGACTAGCAGAAGAGAAGTCTTATAACCTAGGATTTACAGAAGAAGCCACATTGAGACTGGTTGGAAGTGTGAAGACATGAAAAGGGCTAGCCCTGCTCCCACAGGCAGCAGCTGAGATTCTGGGGGAATATCTCAGCTGCAAAGGCTCCCCACAAAAAGTGTGGGTCTAAAACCCAAGCTGGGCTCCCCAGAGCTGAGAAAAGGTGCCCACATAATATTGGGCTGTGAAAAGAAGCAGGGTTTCTGTCTGCCAGGGAGAGATGGGACTCCACTAGAAACACAGGTACCCTCTTAAAGAGCCAATGCACAAAACCTCTTGCAGCCACTTACCTTGCACTCTGATGGAGGGAGAGCAGAGCAGACTAGAGTTGTGCTAGGAGAGACTGGGATTTGTGGCTCTGGAGAGAGAGCTGAGGGGACAGCCACCAGGACCCCCTGTGCTGAGTCACTCTGAGGCACCAAAGATGCCATCTTTCTTGGGTAGAGCACACCCCTCCATACAGCATCAGCCAGGGGGAATGCAATAGCTTCACCCTCTGATCTCCCTGTCAATCCCCCTTGTGGAACTTCTGGCCCTGCTAAGGAGTAAGAGGCCTGCTCCAGGTATAGAAGTCTTGGCAGACTCAGGGGACTCAGTGACTCAGTTATGTGGCTCAGGGGCAGAAGCTATTCCCTCCACCTTCCTGTGATCTTGCCTGGCACCTCCCCCTCACAGTAGATCTGCTAGTCCCACTTTCCAAACTCCTGATGGCCTCGCCCTCTTGACTTTTGGTGGCACCACTCTGCCAAGGTCTGGGAAGAATCCGGAACAGTCTGAGTTGTGTGGCTCTAGGACAGGAAATTTTTCCCTCACATGTGCAACTGGGGCAGAGCCTCCTGTTCATGTGGCCAAATCTTGGTCTGTTTGAGTTTGATAAACATTGCTGGCCTTACTCTGAGACATGGCCCCACACAAAGGTGTGCAAACACACAGTGAGTGGCAGCTAGAGTTGGTATACCTTGGGACATTTGCTGAGTGGCTTCAGACCCAGCGCTGGCACCAAGATTGAACCTATATAGATGTGGAGAACACCCCTCGCCCCTACCTGGTAAGAAAGTGATGCATGCAAATTGAGTACCACCAGAGGTTCTTTCAGTGTCTGAGCCTAACAGGCAGTTGGCAGGCAGAAGCAAACCTCAGGGTCCCTAGGAACTTTTGCTGATCTGCCTCCAGGCCCAGTGCTGGTGAAAGTGAGCCTTTGTGCATAGCTTGACCCTTCTCATGTACCCAAGCCCAGCAGAGGCAGCCACAAACTATGGATTGCTTTTAGCTCCAAACAGGTTGCCCAGGGCCATGCAAAATCAGTGTCTGATACTGGTCTGCACCAGAGTCCCTCTCAAAAGTCCCAGAACCAACAAACCCAGTGGCCAGCTTCAGACAACATCAGAGCAGGATCCAATTAGGTTCACAAGTGGCATATCTGAAGAGAGTTCTCAGCAGGCCCAGATCCTGATGAGGCAAATTTTACTATGAATGGTCAACACCTGCACAGCAGCCCATATACTGGTCGGGGTTGATCCTCACAGTCAGTAAGCAAGAGAAAAGCCTACAAGGGATCTCCCATATGACTGTCAGCTGATTTCTCAACAGTAATATTTCAGGCCAGAAAGGATTGGCATGAAATACTCAAAGTGATGAAAAGCAAGGACCTTACTTCCAGTTAAGATGGAGGCGTAGGTAGACACACTTTGCCTCCTTGAATAACCATAGAAAGAATTACAACCAGATCTCAAAACTAGTAAGCCCAGAACCATCAGAAAATCAAGCTGTATGAAAGTTCGACAACCAACATTTTAAAGAAGACACATTCGTCCAGACAGGTAGTAGGGGTGGAGTTGGGGAGATGGGTGGAGTTGGTGTGGTACAGAAAGGAGGTGGCAACAGTGACAGTGGAACAGATGGGAGGGATACCTTGGGAGCAAGTGATCCCAGCACAGCCTTGGGTTCCAGCACCAGGAAGATAGATCCCTATTACCTCTGGCTGTGAAAACCAGTGAGGGTTGGGGCAGCAGAAGAAACTGCTGGGTTTTCACTGCTTAAAGGGCCAGCATGGTTTTAAAATATATGCAAACCCATTCACTCCATGATTCACCATCAGGACAGCAACTGGAAGGGTGCCAGTTGCACACAGGTAGGGGGTGAAGTGACTGGAAATGGGGTGAACACTGGGTGAACTGCTAGAAGCCAGGCAGCATTGTCCCCTCTCAGTGCCCTCCTCACACAGCCACAAAACAGTGAAGTGGGTTGCTCTGCCCTAGCAGTTACCTAAGGATCCACCCCACACAATTTACAGGTGCCTTTTATCAAGGTAAAGCTAAAGGAATTGATCATCACCAAGCCCTTATTATATAAAATGCCAAAGGGACTTATTTAAGAAAAAGGAGAAGATCAAAACCATGAACATTAAAAAGGCAACAAATTCGCAACTATCAACAACTGAATTTAAAAATGAAAAGAAAAGAAAAAACTAAGCAAACAACCAGAACAGGAACAGAATCGTAGATATGGAGATCATTGGGAGGGTTATCAGCTGGGAGGGAGAAGGGGGACAATAGGGAAATAGGGAAAGGATTAAGAAGCATACTTGGCGGAACAAAATAGACAGGGAGAAGTTAAGAATCTCATAGGAAATGGAGAAGCCAAAGAACTATCATGCATGGCCCATGGACATGAACTAAGGGGGCAATGGTTGGAGGGAAGGGGGTACCAGGTGGAAGGGGCAAAGGGAGAAAATTGGGACAACTGTAACAATATGATCAATAAAAGATACTTTTAAAAATAGGAAAAAAGAAAAGTGAGGACCTACAACCCAGACTACTTTACCCAGTAAAGCTATCATTTAAAATTGAAGGAGAGGAGCCATCAGAACTGCCACCATGACTTTAGGCATTACCAGCAAGATGATGCAGCACAATGACTATAGGATGGTCTTATCTTCATTGGCACCTTCAAGGCGTTCAACAAGCATATGAATTTGATCCCATGTGATTATGATGAATTCAGGAAGGTCAAGTCAAAGAACTCAAAACAGGCAAAAAAGAGAAGTGAGTCCTTGGTCTGGTGCTTCTTTGAGGGGAGAACTTGGTCTCAATGACAGTAAAGGGACTTTCCAAAGATCCTGGCATTGCCCAAGTGCCACTTACTGGAGCTGCTGGACACCCAGGGGATAGCAGGGCTGCTGGAATCCCAGTTGTTGTTCCCATGTCCCAGGTCCCTGCAGGTATTGCTGGGCCAGTTCATGGGGTTGGTGGGCCATACCAAGAGGTGGTGACCCCACAAGGAAGAGGCACTGTTGCAGTGCTGCAGCTGGTGCCACAGCCAGTATTGCAGGAGCCCCAATCCAGTACCCACCTGGCCATGTGGTCTCCCACACCCATGGGCCGAGGGGTACCTCCTCCAGGCATGATGGGCCCACTTCTTGGTATGAGGCCTCCCATGGATCTCCCAATGGGGATTTCCTCCTCCCCAGACAAGGAACTTTTATGGGCATGTCCCCTCCACAAATGAGGCTCCTGCCCCCAGGAATGCGAGAGCCCCATCCTCCAGTATGCGCCCACCAAAGCCCTAGACTCAGCTCCATCCCTGTTTCCCAAAAGACTGTACATACTCCTTTTATTTCCTCGTGGGCCATGAAACAAGTTTATAATAAGCTCTTAATAGGCTCTAAATAGGAAAAAAAATAAAATAAAATTGAAGGAAAAATAAAGACCTTCACAGACAAGAAAAAGCTAAAGGAGTTCATTACCAGCAAATCAGTAGTACAAGAAATGTTAAAGGGTCTTCTTCAAGAAGAAGAAAAAGAAATGCAAATAGAAATGAAAAAAAAATCTAGAGTAGCAATATGTATATCTGACAAAATGGACTTTAAAACAAAGGCTCTATAGTAAGAGACAAAGAAGGACTAAATATAATGCTAAAGGGAGCAATCCAACAACAGGATATAACCCTTGTAAACATTTATGCACCCAACAGAGGAACACCTAAATGTATCAAGAAAATCTTGATGGACATAACGGGAGAGATTGCCTATAATACAGTCATAGTAGGGAACTTTAACATCCCATTGATATCCATAGATAGATCTTCCAGAGATAAAATCAACAAGAAACAGCAGCCTTAAATGACACACTAGATCAGAGGGATTTATTTATTTATTTTAAATTAAAATAATTTTTAAAAATTATTGATTTTAGAGAGAGAGAAGAAGGGAGAGAGATAAATATCAATTTGTTATTCCATTTATTTATGCATTCATTGGTTGATTCTCATATGTGCCTTGACTAGGGATTGAACCTGCAAACTTTATGTATCAGGATGATGCTCTAACTAACTGAGCTACCCAGTCAGGGTCAGATGGATTTAATTGATAGCTTCCGAATATTTCACTCCCAAGCAGCAGAATATACATTCTCTTCAAATGCACATGAAACGTTTTCTAGAATAGACCACAATTAGGACACGAAAAATGTCTCAATAAATTTAAGAAGACTGAAATTAGATTAAGCATCTTCTCTAACCATAATGGCATAAAACTAGAAATCAATCACAAGGAAAAAACTGAAAAACACACAGAGACATGGAGGCTAAATAATGTGTTACTAAACAATGAATGGGTTAACAACCAGATTAAGGAAGAAATTAAGATACCTTGAAACAAATGAAAATGAGAACACAACAACTCAAAATCTATGGGACACAGAGAAAGCATCCCTAAGAGGGAAATTCAAAGCATTACAAGCCTACCTCAAGAAGCAAGAAAAAGCTCAAATAAACAGTCTAACTTTATACTTAAAGAAATTAGAAAAAGAACAACTAACAAAGCCCAAAGGGAGTAGAATGAAGTAAGTAATAAAGGTTAGAGCAGAAATAAATTAAATAGAGTCTAAAAAACAATACAAAAGATCATCAAACACACAAACTGGTTCTTTGAAAAGATAAACAAGATTGACAAACCTTTAACCAGAAGAACAAAGTTGGAGGAACCACACTACCTGATATCAAACTATACTACAAGGCCATAGTAATCAAAACAGCATTGTAATGGCATTAAAAAAGACATATAGCTCAATAGAACAGAATAGAGAGCCCAGATATAAATCTAAGCCTTTATAGTCAATTAACACTTGACAAAAGTGGCAAAAACATACAATGGGCTAAAGATAGCTTATTCAATAAATGGTATTGGAAAAATTGGACAGATACTACACGTAAAAAAAAAAAAAAAAAGAAACCAGACCACCTTCTTACACCACACACAAGAGTAAACTTAAAATAGATTAAAGGCTTAGATGTTAGACTTTAAACCATAAAAAATTCTAGAAGAAAACATAGGCAGTAAAATCTCAGACATCTCTCATAGTAATATTGTTTTCTGATCTATCTCTGTGGGTAAGGGAAACAAAAGGAAAAAAAAACAACAACAAATGGGACTGTGTCAAGCTAGAAAGTTTTTTCACAGCAAAGAAAACCTTCAATAAAGTGAAAAGACAAACCACTGAATAGGAGAACATATTTGCCAATGACACATCTGATAAGGGGTTAAGTTCCAAAATATATAAAGAACTTATACAAGTCAACACCAAGAAGCCAAACTATCCAATTTAAAAATGGACAAAGGACATTCAGATTCCAAATAGACATATGAAAAGATGTTCAAGGTCACTAATCATCAGAGAGATGCAAATTAAAACCACAATGAGATATCACCTCATACCTGTCAGAATGGCTATGATCAATAAATCAACAAACAAGTGTTGGTGAGGATGTGGAGAAAAGGAAAACCTTGTATGTTGTTGGTGGGTATGCAGATTGGTGCAGCCACTGTGGAAAAAAGTATGGAGTTTCCTCAAAATATTAAAAATGGAAATTCTTTATGATCCAGCAATTCCACTTCTGGGAATGTATCTGAAGAAACCTGAAACACTGATTTGAAAGAATATATGCACCCCTATATTCATTGTGGCATTATTTACAATAGCCAAGGCTTGGAAACAGCCCAAGTGCCCATCAGTCAGTGAGTGGATAAAAAAGCTGTGGTACATTTACACAATATAATACTTCTTACTCTGGTGTGAAAAAGAAGGAACTCTTGTCCTGGCCAGTGTGGGTCAGTGGTTGGAACATCATCCTTTAACCTAAAGATTGTGGGTTTGATTCCCAGTCAGGGCAACATACCTAGTTTGTAGGTTCTATTCCCATTCTAGGTGTGTACAAGAAGAAACCAATCAATGTTTCACTTTCTCCCTTCCTCTCTCTCTAAAAGCTATATATATATATAGTGCCCCCCACCCCTGGTGAGGATAAAAAGAAGAAGAAAATCTTACCTTTTGCAACGGCATGGATGGACCTGGAGAGTATGATGCTAAGTGAAATAAATCAGTCAGAGAAAGACAAATACCATATGATTTCACTTATATATGGAATCTAATGAACAAAATAACAAAATAGAAAGACTCATAGATACAAAGAACAGACTGACAGCTGTCAGAGGGGAGGGGGTAGGAGGCTGGGTAAAAAAGGTGAAGGGGTTAAGAAAAAAGACCCTCAGACAGGCAATAGTATGGTCATTACCAGAGGAAAACGGGGTTCAGGAGGTAGGAGAGGTTAAAAGGGGAATAAGTCCTGATGGAAAGAAACATGACTTGGAGTGGTGAACCCATGGTATAATATACAGATGATGTATTATAGAATCATACCTCTTATATATAATTTTATTAACCAATGTAACCCCAATAAATTCAATGTAAAAATGAAGAAAAAAAGAAAAATGCATGTTAGATAGGTCATTTTCTTTTTTCTTTTCTTTTTTTTTAATCCTCACCCAAGGACATGCTTATTGATTTTAGAGAGAGGTGAAGGGAGGGGGAGAGAGAGAAACACTGATTGGTTGCTTTGCACATGCACACCAACCTGGGACCAAACCTGCAACCTAGGCCTGTGCCCTCAACGGGAATTGAACCTGTGACCTTTAGATTTATGGTACGGCATTCCCGTCAATGGAGGCACACCAGCCAGGGTGGCTATTTTCTCTTATGTGTAATCAAAGTGCCTTCTAATTTGTTGAATTTTCTTTTTTAAAAAAGTTCTGTTATCCCTTTTATCCCCCTCCTCCCTGCACCCTACCACCTTCCAGCATTTCCCCCCTCCCTTAGTTAATGTCCATGGGTTGTATATATAAGTTCTTTGGCTTCTCCATTTCCTATACTATTCTTAATTTCACCCTGTCTATTTTGTACCTACCTATTACACTTCTTACCTTCCCCCCCATTCTTCCCCTTCCCCCTCCCCACTGATAACCCTCTGTGGGATCTCCATTTCTTTTTGTTTTTTAGGTTCAGTTGTTGATAGTTGTGAGTTTGTTGTCATTTTACTGTTCATATTTTTGATCATCTTCTATTTCTTAGATAAGTCCCTTTAACATTTCATGTAATAAGGGCTTGGTGATGATGAACTCCTTTATTGACCTTATCTGGGGAGCACTTTATCTGCCCTTCCATTCTACATGATAGCTTTGCTGGATAGATCTAAATCTTGGTGTAGGTCCTTTCCTTTCATGACTTCAAATACTTCTTTCCAGCCCCTTCTGGCCTGTAAGGTTTCTTTTGAGAAATCAGCTGATAGCCTTCTGAGAATTCTTTTGTAGTTACTCTCTCTTTTCCTCTTGCTACTTTAAAGATTCTCTCCTTATCTTTAATCTTGGGTAACTTAATTATGATGTGTCTTGGGGTGTACCTGCTTGGGTCCAATTTCTTTGGGACTCTCTGGGCTTCCTGGAAATCTATTTCCTTTGCCAGGTTGGGGAAGTTTTCCTTTATTATTTGTTCAAATAAGTTTTCAATTTCTTGCTCTTTCTCTTCTCCTTCTGGCACCCCTATGATTCAGATGTTGGAGTATTTAAAGTTGTCCCAGAGCTTTCTCAGTCTCTCCTCATATTTTGAATTCTTGTTTCTTCATTCTGTTCTGGTTGAATGTTTATTTCTTCATTTTGTTTCAAATCATTAATTTGAGTCCCAGTTTCCTTCCCTTCACTTTTGGTTCCCTGTATATTTTGCTTTATTTCACTTTGTGTAGCCTTCATTTCTTTCTTTATTTTGAGACTGAGCTCAATCAATTCTGTGAGCATCCTGATTACCAGTGTTTTGAACTCTGCATCAGATAGGTTGGCTATCTTCTCATCGCTTAGTTCTCTTCCTGGAGTTTTGATCTGTTCTTTCATTTGGGCCATATTTCTTGGTCTTGGTGCACCTGTTATGCTGTAAGGGATGGAGCATTAGGATTCACCTGGGTGGGGCAACCCTCTTTGCTGCATTGTGGTGCTGTCTGTAGGGGAGGGGTCAGAAAGGGTACAAGGCTAAGTCCAAGTTTCTAATAAAGCAAAAGAAACACCCAGACTATTAATAGAATTTATCTCTAGGGAGTGAAAGTACAGGAGATTATTTTTTCCCCTCTGCTTTTCTGTATTTGATAGATTTTTTAATAAAAAGGAAGTATTATTCTTATAATGACAAGCTTTTGCTAATCTATATCATTAGCTCAAAAAAGTCTCCACTTGCAGGTTTAATAAAATAACACAAAATTAATTAAGGCATGAGGTTTTTTTTGACTGTGTTAAGTTCAAAATTAAAAAAAATGTTATTGCATGGTTATGGGTCACTTTTTATTTTGCCAAGTTTTTTTTTGAATCAATGAGCATATTTGTTATAATAAGAAAAAATACGTTCTTTTGAAAGAGTAGTAATATTCATTGGGTGACTATAAGCACGTATGTACCCCTTGGATGTTTTATTCACTTCATCAAAAACATAGCCTAATCTAGTTTTGGCTACTCTAAGTAAGAATACTATTATGTTGTTAAGTATATATACAGTATAAATGTTAATACAAAATTTGAAAAGAAAGTGTTCTATTTTTTCATCCAATATTTTAAAACAAATTCTATTTAGAGGCTTAAAAAATTAGAGATCACATACCTTTAAATGTAGGTGTGTTAGAATAATTGCTCGACTTTGTATCTGGGAACTGTTACTTGCTTCTGTACAACAAGTAAAACATTAACTTTTTAAATTTTTTTTGCAACAACAAGAAGTAAAGCAGGTTACAAGCAATTTTGAGAACTTACGGAAAGAGCTCACAAGGAAAATGAAGCTCCCTATTTTCATAGCAGATGCATTCACAGCAAAAGCATTTTATGGGAATCCTGCTGCTGTTTGTCTCCTAGAAAATGTAAGTATTGGTTTGTAAATGCAGTGCCTGGAATTCTAAGTTCCTGCAGAACCAAATACTTCTTTAAAAAAAAATCAGATCTAGTTTGTTTACCTCTTTGCGTTTTTTTCTTTTTGGTGAAATTATACCAGCAATATTCATATCTGCAAGTTGATTTTGGAGAGAATGCTTACACCGCAATGCTTAATTCCAGGGAAATTGAAATTTGTGTTAAGAACTGGAGGTCCCTTTTAGCCATTAGATTTTCATTTAGTTAGTACCAAATATGGAGAATAAAATTAGATGAGTTTTATGTAACTGGACATGGCTGATACTAGATTGAACATGGAAAATTCAAAGTGGATTTTTGAAGTCTTACTTAAAAATGGCTTTTTGATTAGGATAAGTATTAACAGAATAGCTAAATATTCCTTGACCTTAGTGCTTTGTGTTGGTCCCTGGGTGTTAGGTAACAAGCCAAGGTACGCTTCCACTCAGAGAAGTTAGTGCGAGGGTATATGTGAGAATTACTTGAAAAACACAGTAAGCAATTCATAATCTTAAATATGTATTATATTAAGTTGGACAAAGTGTGTTGGGGCATTCGTGTGCCGTTAATCTCAGCCTGGCCTGCCGTCAGAATCACCTGAGGGGCTCTAGAAGCTTCCGAGCTCAGGCTGCTCCCGCAGCCAACGAGAACAGAGCTTCTGGGCGTGGGACACAGCAGCACTGTCTGTTCATCTCCCTACAGGATGCTACTGTGCAGTCAAGATGGGGATGCCATCCTGGGGTTCTCCTGAGACAGGTGAATACTGTTCATTGAGTCCTTGGTACCCCTATTTTATCTCTCAAATGGGGCAGCAAAATGGTGATCAGGAGTTCAAGAGCCCTCGGCTTGCTTTAACAATACGTTCATTATGCAATGGAGCAGCTGGCATTTTTTCAACTACAGAATGCAGGAAGAAAGTAATAAAGTTAATAGGCTCTACCAACACAATGAGTTTGCGAGGATTAGTGAGAGAATGATTAACAACCAGATTCTAAATTGTGAATTTTTTTAAGAAACAATCTGGCAAACACAACTTCACCTCAAGAAATTGTGAAATAGACTAAATCCACTTGTCAAGAGTCTTAGCATATTTGCCCATGTTTCCATATGTAACATCCCTGAAGAGTTTTGAAAATAGTTTTGAGTGATTGTCGTACTTAATTTTCACCGAAGACAAAGATTAGCATTCTTCCTCAATTTACTCCTTTTATTTCCAGTATACTCACTAAACAACAGACTTAACGATCTTTCTCCATTTATCTACCTACCTAATGACATATCTCTACCTCTATCTACCTCTGTATTAAATTATATTTTACATGTTATTTACATATTTGGAAAAATTAGGAAATAAAATTTTAAGCAAAGAACTTAATATAATTCAAAGCAATATGCTTCAGTACAAATGGCAAAAAGAAAAAGAAGATAAGGTCCGTGACTTGGGGACACTCTCTAAAGAGGCTCCCAATTTACTTCTTCTGGGCCTTGGACCACTGAGACCATTCTAACTGGATGGCCTGTCACGGGCAACTGAATAGGTATCTACAGACTAGTTTGCTAGTTTTCTATTCTGAGGATGTGAAAATTCTGTTCTCCTGGAGGCAAATTTAGTGCTTTCCCTAATTCATAATCAATAAAAATTATAAAGGAATATAAACTGTTTCCTGCCCTTGAATTCTCTTATCCATGGCTGGAGACAGTGGATACCTGCCTAGAGAGAACACAAGTGAACTCTGGAAAATATCAGAGACAAATACGTCTTAAATCTTACAATGCTGGCCACAATTCAGGAGCTTAGCCTGCCATTAACATATTCTACAAATATTTATCGATACCCACCGGGAGCCAGGCTCTGGGCTACCGATAGAAGTACAGAGATTAGTAAGTTTGTCTGCTCTTGAAGGGCTCAAAGTCTAGTGTGGGTCATATTCACAGACGTGTCGCCTGATCCTCATTCAGGGGTCACCACAGGGGCCAAAAGACCTAACGGTGCCTGCTGGTACAGAGGGTACTCAGAGAACAATGTTGGATTTTATGGAGGAGAAGATACTTCAAATCTTAAGTGCAGGGCTTTAAAGGAATATCCACCATTTTGTTTTGTTCTTTTTTTTTTTTTAATTATTTAAAATTTGACCAAGATGGGAGTAACCACAGAATAACTTGGTGGACAGACTAGGTTATTGCTTTTTAAATGCTTGATAAAAGACTGCTGGAAGGAAAGTGAAAAATTCTGGGTAACAGAGTTCCAAGAGCTTTTGTAATATTCTAAAGTTGCGCTTTTCTTTAAAAACAAGTACATTATTCGTGTTCTCACACAAGGAACTTATAACCCTGTGTATTAGGTGAAAACAAAAACAGATTAAGGGATAAATGGAACATATATTTGAATAAAATATTTAAAATCCTTTTCTAAAAATTTTATTTATTGATCTTATAGAGAAATGAAGGGGGATGGGGAGAGAGAGAGACATCAATTTGTTGTTCCACTTATTTATAAATTCATTGGTTGATTCTTGTATGTGCCCTGACTGGAGATCGAACCCACAACCTTGGTGTATTGGGATGATGCTCTAACCAACTGAGCTACCTGGCCAGGGCAAAATATTTAAAATCTTAAAAAATTGATGGTGTCCCTAGACATGTGACAATAAGTTTGGCAATAAAGACCAGTAGACACATGGAAAATGTATGGAAACAATATTTTAAGAATGAAATAGATACAGTACAATGACAGCTAAGTAAGGAACTGTAAGAACTCACGACCAACTATTGGAATAGGTCAGAGGCCTGTGACAGTGCTGAGGGGCGACGTTTTGTTCATTCTTCTGTAAACCAGCTTTAATATTTTGTAAAAAATAACATATCTTCAGGGGTAGGCGGCCTATATTTATTCTTCATATTCTAAGACAGCCTCAAATTCTTTTGTTTTGTTGCTGCTGCTGGTTGTGTGTGTGTGTGTTTAGCACAAGGTTTCTTAACCGCAGCACTAGGACATTTTGGACTGCGTGGTTCTCTGTTACACAAGGCTGTCGTGTGCACGGTAAGATGCTTACGGTGTCATGGGCCTCTGCCCGCGAGAGGACAGTAGTCCCGCCTCCCCCGTAGTCACGGCGATCAAATTCGCCCCCAGCTGAGGTCTGTTGCTTCAGAGAATACCTTTTCTAAGGAAGTTTATTCCTGAGTTTTTCTGTTAAAATTCTCCATTAAACACTTTCTTGTGTGCCCAATATACATACTTATTCTAATTCAACTGGCATTTACTAACTGTTTAAAATAGTTATTATTCTTTTAAACATTAATAATCATTTCCAGGGATGGCGAGGAGGATTGGTTTCACATTTTTAAAGAAGAATGCTTAGTTTTTAGTTCCTGAACTATTTGCTGTTCCAGTCTTTAATTTAGAGAGCACCCAAAACCACTGTACAGCTTAGTGGGTTCTGTGTTTAGGGAAAAAGAGAAGTGTATAGCAATACTGTGTTCGGCGCATGCTTTAACTCATGTCGGGACGCTTATGGTGCACTGCCCAGCTCCAAACAGAGAGGGGCTCACAAGTGTGACCACACTCGGTGAGAGGCTCCTGGGCTGTCTAGGGTGTTTCAACCTCATAGCTCATTTTTATGCCCAGAAAAGAGGTTGGGGAGTGCAGAGAAGATTTTTCTAGGGTACTGAAGGGTTTTCCTTTGTCCAGCATTTGTGGAAAAAGAGCAATGCGTAGGAGGAGGAGATGTTAATGTAGGAATTTCTGCTTCTCAACTATCCTCACTGACTTCTAGAACATAACCCTCAGCTTTGGCAGCAGTGACTTCAGACAAATTCAGCCCAAAACTGTGCTACTTGGCTTTCATACATTATCTCATTACATCCTCACAACTACTCTATGAGCAGGTCTTATTATTATTATCATCCCCATTTTACAGATGGGGAAACAGAGGCAGAAAAAACTTGAGTACTTTGCCAGAGGTCGCACACTCCTAAGTGGCTGACTTTAGGATCCCACCCTTGGTCTGTCTGACTGCGGAGCCTGTGCTTTAACCATTGCACTCCCTATTCAACTACGAGTTCCCCTCTTTTCTCCACCCGCCCCCCCGCACTCCTTCCTTTCAAGTTGGTAACAAGTATCACTCCAGTAATTCACTCGATGTCTGTCTTCCCCATTAGACTGCACATTCTATACAGTCTTACATCCATTTAGACGTGTTCCAACGCACTCAGCCTATCTAGCACATGGGAGGTACTATCTGTTGAGTGAAAGTAAAAAATATAATCAATTAAATTATGGCAAAATCCCTGAAGAGTTCTAGTTAACCAAGAATTATTGGTCTTATGTTCTTATTGGTGGGGTGGGGCAGGTGGGGTATGGAAAGTGAGTATGAGCTTTGGGTTCCACGATGGAGCTGCAGAGACTAGGCATTTGTTAAGAATACCTCAAACCATTAGGTATTCTGTTCATAAGACCATTAGGAACAATTGAAGACGGCCTGCAGTTGGAGAAGTGCATTGTATGGACATAACTTCACAATAATCCAGGTGCCTTAGAAGGAATCTCTTATTTCTTCCTGGATGATTTAGAACTTTCTACGTCCAACCACTTTTTCTTTGCTGGACTCTACCTGCAGCAGAGGGACAAAAAGACTGAGAGCAAGACTGTTATGTTTAGGCTGTCATATTTCCAAACTGCCACAAGATGGGAGTATTTTAAAACTTTACTTTGACTTTCTGATCATTAATTTTTTGTGGGCCTAATGGTGATGGAAACTCAGTGTCTCAACGCAGAACATTGGAATTCAAAAGAAAAAAATCGTAGCTCTGTTTCTGCTATTGGAAATTTGTCTCACGTGACATTGCCAAAGGAAATAAGGTCTTAAAGCAAGAGAATTAAAAACTGTTAGTTTGTAACTATTTTGTGCTGTGTTTGAAAATAAGCTTGTGGGGGGTTTCCGCCAAGATGCAGGTATAGGTAGAAATGCTTTGCTTCCTCACACAACCAAAGGAAAGATAACGACCAATTTAAAAACAATAAACAACCAGGACTGCCAGAATAGCAATCTGCATGGAACTCCAAAAGCAAAGAGTTAAAGAAACATTCATCCAGACTGGTGTGCCGTGACAAAGAAATATGGACCAAATGAAAGAACAGATCAAAACTCTAGGAAAAGAGCTAAGCAATGAGAAGATAGCCAACCTATCTGATGCAGAGTTCAAAACACTGGTAATCAGGATGCTCACAGCATTGATTGAGCTCGGTCACAAAATGAGGAAATGAAGGCTACACAAAGTGAAATAAAGCAAAATATACAGGAAACCAAAAGTGAAGGGAAGGAAACTGGGACTCAGATTAATGATCTGAAACAAAATGAAGAAATAAACATCCAACCGGAACAGAATGAAGAAACAAGAATTCGAAAAAAATGAGGAGAGACTTAGGAACCTCTGGGAGAACTTTAAACGTTCCAACATCCAAATCATAAGGGTGCCAGAAGGAAAAGAGGAAGAGCAAAAAATTAAAAACTTATGTGAACAAATAATAAAGGAAAACTTCCCCAATCTGGCAAAGGAAACAGACTCTCAGGAATGCCAGGAAGCCCACAGAGCCTCAAAGATATTAGACCCAAGGAGAAACACACCAAGGCACATCATAATTACATCACTCAAGATTAAAGATAAGGACAGAATCTTAAAATTAGCCAGAGAAAAGGAGACAGTTACCTGCAAAAGAGGTCCCATAAGACCATCAGCTGATTTCTCAAAAGAAACCTTACAGGCCAGAAGGGGCTGGAAAGAAGTATTTGAAGTCATGAAAGGAAAGGACCTACATCCAAGATTACTCTATCCAGCAAAGCTATCATTTAGAATGGAAGGGCAGATAAAGCGCTTCCCAGATAAGGTCAAGGTAAAGGAGTCCATGATCACCAAGCCTTTATTATATGAAATGTTAAAGGGGTTTATCTAAGAAATAGAAGATCAAAAACTATGAACAATAAAATGACAACACATTCATAACTATCAACAACTGAACCTAAAAATCAAAAACTAAGCAAACAGAACAGGAACAGAATCACAGAAATGGAGATTCTATGGAGGGTTATTGATAGGGAGGGAGGAGGGAGAGATTAGGGGGGAAAAGGGACATGGAATAAAAAGCATAAGTGGTAGGCATACAATAGACAGGGGTAGGTTACGAACATTATAGGAAATAGGGAAGCCAAAGAACTTATATGTACAACCCATGGACATGAACTAAGGGGGTCGGGGGATGCTGGAGGGTAGGGGTGAGTGCAGGGAGGAGGGGGATAAAGAGGAGAAAAAAATTGGGACAACTGTAATAGCATAATCAATTAAATATACTTAAAAATTCAAATGTAGAAAAAGTGAAATAAGCTTGTAGTATAAACTAGAAAAATTATTGGAACCAAAGTTCAGTATTTTAAATGAATGCCTCCTCTTCCTTTTGTTTCTAAAGCTTTCAAAGGTGAACCAGTATTTTCCTTCTCATGAGTCACCATTATCTTAACCTTTAGTTCCAGTGTAGAAATTCAGCTGCATATGGTGCATATTGAAGTGAAGGCAGTGATTTTGAAACTTTCTACATTATGTCTTCTGGTCCCTCAGGCAAATAGCAGGTGATTTTAAGTGTCCTGGGACAGAGAATAGTTACAGAAATTTAAATTGCAATTGGCGTAATTCACCAAGGTAGAAAGGATTAAAGAGCTGATGGTCAGTAAAGTGTGTGTTCTAGCTGATGTGCAAAACACCCTTTTGCAAGGAAATTTATTACCAATAGATGGTAAATTTGGCTACAAAGTGGGATGTTTTAATGCTTTCAGAGACTCTTGTCCTAAAGGTCGAGGGAAACAATAGATAAAGGGAGGAAGGACAAGGATAGGAGAGTTTGGCCGGATCGGAGAGAGGAAGGCCGGCAGGCACTGCAGGTTCCTGCAGTCAGGGCAGCAAACCCAGGGAGACCGGCACAGGCTTTTCTTTGTCACCCCTCCATTCACCACTGAGCCCCGTGATTGCAGATTCTGCGTTAGGGAATTAAATGGCTTTTGGTTTCTCTCGGGTGTTGTATGCACAGGTGTGTGGGCCTGTTTCCACAGAGAACATTGTACAGGCCATGGCAAGTACTTCTTTTTTTTTTAAAGTATAAGAGAAAGTTTATTTAGAAAGTTATAGAGGTAGTAAAAGTTAGCCAGCTGGGCTGTGTAGGCTCAGGAAAACAGTTACAGAAGCAAAAGAAGGGCCCTTGGAGCTTAGGAGAGGGAAGGGCAAAAGTAACACTCCTGGGGGGAAGAAGAGGAGGAAGGGAAAGGCGCAGCCCTGCTCCCAGAGGGAAAGGGAAAGCACTCCCCAGTTCAGCTCTTAACAGTGTTGCCTTGTTGGCCGGGACGCTCCAGCAACCACCTCTTCCTCTACTCAGATGGGGCTTCTCATTCTCCAGGCCCACAGGGGTGACAGGGGCTTATTTCATTCCATTCCTACCGTCCTAATTCTCCTTGCCTCAGTCACGGAGTCCTAGAGTGTCAAAGATGTAACAGACAGATGTGAGATCAAGTAACTTTCCCAGGAAGCATCCCCAATACAAAGCCCTTTGCACCCACTGTCCTGTCCAACTCACCAAAATTTGCCCTTTTTCTAGGTCCACTTCAAGGTCTCATCTTTAAAGGCCCAGCGTATTTATGGTCAGAATCTATGTATCTCAGTTGCACACTGCACACAACTCCATGTGTCTCACATACACAGTCCTCTCTGGGGTTGCTCACTGTTGCTTTCTGTGTCTGTCCCGACTCCCCACAAGAACGCAGGGCTGCATCTTACACACTAGAGCTTCTCAAATGGTAAAGTGCACACTGGTCATCCCGGGGGCTGGTCAAAATGGAGATTCCGATGCAGAAGGCCCGTGATGGGGTCTGAGACTGCATTTCTGACACATTCCCTCGGTCGTGCTGCTGATGCTGCTGGCCCGGCTCCGTAATTGATTGCTGCTTCCCCTCAGAAACATTGCAGGGGTCCATTTGTCCTGATGCACGTTGGTTTTCCCGTCTGCCGTGTGTTAAAGGGATAATAACAGTTTGTCTTTGTTATGGGGAGGCAATGTATTGTGGCAAGTTACAGCACTGGCTTTCAGCCGCTCAAAATAAAAAGCTAACATTAATCAAGTGTTTGCTTGTGTTGGGCACTGTTATGAGCACTTTACATGCATTGCTAGGTTTAACCTTTTGAAAGAAAAACATTAAGTGAAAAACAAAACCAATTTGTTATGTTTGGGTTTTCAGAAAATAAGTTATCAATTACTTAAGTGATTTCTCTTTCTATAGGACTACAGAACTTCTATAGATTTTGAATATAGTGCTTTTTTAAGAAATCCTTAGTAAATCTCTTGCTAGGATTTTCATAGCAGCTGATACTTTAAAATTCATGACGATTTTTCACAATAACCACTGTTTGATGCCTTATACAAGTATATGGAATGTGTTTCAAAAGAATTTGAAACAACTAAAAAACAAAGTGTGCTTAACTTGCATAACTCAAATAAGTGAATTATGAATTTAGTAGTATAAAGTTATAATCCTTATTTCTGGCATTCAGGAGCTCAAGAATAGTAACTTTGGCCAAAGCAAAACTTCATTTGTCTTTAGAATTCAAAATTTAGCTAGTAAGCATTGTGTTGGTTAAAAAATGTACTTTTATTATCAAAAGGAAAACTCATTTCTGACCAACTTTTTTCTTGAAGTAAGAGGGATGTGTCTGTGTGTGAAAATATGGTATGTACACATGTATTTTCATGGTAATTCTTTTATTTAATACCATTATTCCCATTTTAAAGGTGTGGAAACTGAGGCTCCATGGGAGTAAATGACTTGCCCACTCTTGCACTGCTACGAGGGGCTGATCCTGATACGACTTCAGTTCTGTTTCCAAGGCCCACATTATTTTTATTAAAACAATTTTTTAAAATCCTTATCTGAGGACATATTTATTGATTTGAGAGAGAGAGGAAGAGAGAGAGAAACATCAGTGTGAGAGAGAAACATTGATCTGTTGCCCCTGGTATGCACCCCAACCAGGAATCAAACCCGAAACACTTTGTTGTAGGGATGATGCTCCAATCAACTGAGCCGCCCGGCCAACGCAAAGTCTACTTCATTCATTATTCATTCATTCATTCACTCTTCACCCGAGGACATTCTTTTCATTGCTTTTAGAGAGAGAGGAAAAGAGAGAGAGAGAAACATCGATGTGAGAGAGAAACACGACGGGCTGCCCCAACCCAGTGAGCTACACCTGCCAGGGCCCCACGTTATTTTTAACATTTTGTTTTGGAAAATTAAAAACCTACAAAGAAGTTTCGAGAGTGGTACAGTGAGCATCCATACACCTTTCCTCTAGATTCGCTGGTTGTTACCACTTGCAAAGCCTGCACTCTTAATCACTCTACTATTGATTAGGCATATTGTGATCTTAGGTCATTGAACCACCTCTCTGTTTAACTTCATCTGTAAGTAGATAAAATATCTATATTGAGGATTTTTAAAACAAAGTTAAATGAGTAATGTATTTATTCTTTCAGCAAATGTTCATTGAGCCTCTTCCATCCTGGGATGAATACAATGCATTGTTCTAAGCCAGGGCAAAGCAAAATAGCAGTCTGCGCCCTCTTAAGAGCTCTGAGTCAGGGGTGGGGGAGGGCACAGACAGTGAAGGATGCTCTAGGTAATTTCAGGTTGTCTAAGCACTGGGGAGGAGACAGTGTTTTCCAACAGAGCAGTCTGGAAGGCATCCTGCAGGAAGTGACCTCTGGCCTGAGGCCTGACCCATGAAAGAGAGTGAACCTGCATAAATGGAGGCAGAGTGGTCCAGCCTGCCTTGAATGAGTGCCAAATATCTCTTCATCCAACAAGAAAGGGAGATCGTGATGTTTGCATTTGTGAAGGTTGTTTTAGGTAAAAATCTCACACAGGATAGGCCGGGCCAGTTGGGTTTTCAGGGTCTATTTTAGCTTCATACACCTACACAGCTCTTCATAAAGTGCTCAAACATGGATTTCTGAAAAGCAATCTTCAGAAAAGTGCCTAAATTCCTTGGCAATTATTTCCTTTTAAGCATGCAAGTTTTTTTTTTTTTTTTTAAGATTTTATTTATTTATTTTAGAAAGAGGGGAAGGGAGGGAGAGAAACAGCAATGTATGGTTGCCTCTCATACAGCCCTCACTGGGGACCCGGCCCGCAACCCAGGCATGTGCCCTGACAGGGAATCGAACCGGGACCGTCTGTTTCCCAGCCTGTGCTCAATCCACTGAGCTACACCAGCCAGGGCTTAAGCATGCAAGTTTTAATATTAATAAATTGTGTTATTAACTAATGGCAGTTGCTGTCCAAAGAAGTCTGACTTGTATTCTGGAGTCTCAATAACTTTTTGTTTCTAATGTAGAAATTGGATGAAGACATGCATCAAAAAATTGCAAGGGAAATGAACCTCTCAGAAACTGCTTTTATCCGAAAACTGTACCCAACTGACAACTTTACACAAAGTAAATAAGCACTTTTTAAAATGATTTTTGGATGGTACTGGAAGCTGCTTTTCCAGTGGGGGAACGATATTTAAGGGAAATGCCCACTTGCCATTTGCATGCAGGTAGGAGAGAGAAGGGGAGATTCTGATTTGGTTTTCTGTTAATCTTTGGGAGTCGGGCTGGTTAATTTGAATGATTCAGCCCCAGATCTAGCACCCAGGAGCCCCAGGAGACATGCTTAGCATTCACACCTCCTTCTGAAACATGCTTTGCAATTGATTGATACTAATGAAATACTTAGAAAAGAATACGAAAATGAATAGTTTGTGGCTCATTTGTATGAGAATGACTTTTGTCTCTCTTTGGTTTGTCTTTCCCTGAAGGCTCCTGCTTTGGATTAAGGTGGTTTACACCAGCGAGTGAGGTCCCTCTCTGTGGCCATGCGACTCTGGCTTCTGCAGCTGTGCTGTTTCACAAAATAAGTAATGTGATTTTTAAAAAATGAACCTATCACTTAGCAAATAGCAAATATGTTTTAAAGTTCTCATACTCTTTCCAGTGAACCAAGTGACTGCTATAAGACATTGCAGGACAACAGCATCCACTAGAGAAGGGGACCTTCAGGCTGAAGAATATGAAGCCAACTGTGCAAAGAGTTAGAGTGGGAGGAAGAGCTTTCCTGGCAGAGGCAGCAGCGAGTGCAGAGCCCCTGAGGCACTGTCTGTATGACCTGAGGCCTGGAGCTTTCTGCGGGACAGGGTGATTGGCAGGAGAGGACATTGAGAGTTAGGCCGAGGCACCTCTGTAATAGAATCCATTGTGTGTTTTAAAAAGATAATTTTGGTTTCAGTGGTTAGGGGATTAGAATGAAGGCAAGCAGACGTCATAAAATTTTGTTTAGGAACTCAGTCTTGAAAAGCAGACTTTCCTGAAGCTGCATTCGAAACCCCACATTGGTTGGTGTGAGGCTGAGGTTTGTAATGGCAGCTCTCAGATTCCCACTGAATGGTTTTAAGGGCAGATGAGATGAGATATGAAAACCGGCTTTGTAAATAATAATGTCTTACATCAATTATAATGAGAAAATTAAACTTTGGGTTCCAAAATGTTAATTTTATACTCAGTGAAAGTTGATAAGCAATGCTGAATTTCCTCACCTTTGAGATATACCTAAATTTTACAGAAATATTAGGGGGAAAGGAATTATGTTACCAATTTTGTTTCACCAAAAATCGTATGCACACTGAGGTTAGGTAAGTGGCTCAAGTTGTATTAGAAACACGGAGGGAGGGCTATTATATCAGCATTTATAGTCCGATCTTTAAATCAAAATTTTATGTATAGCTTGCTTTAGTTAAAATAAGTCTGATTTGTTCATGTCAGAATGTTGTTCGTAACTTGTGTGTTCCCTTTATCATCACTTGGCATGTCTTAGACTAGTAGAGCTTGTAATTCTGTGGTTATTGTAGGTTGATGTAAAATCACATTAGAAAACACAGCATCCCTATGAGGTAGGCTTAATTATTACCCTTTTTTATTGGTAAAATCAGTATAGATTTAATTATTATCTCATTTTATTGATGAGGAAATTGAAATTTAAGGAGTTTAAATAATTTGCTCAAGGGTACCGCTAGGAGGCAATAAAGAGCTGGGATTTGAAGCCTTGCTGTTTGACGCCAAGTCTAATCAGCCCTGTTCTTAGCTCTCAAGTTAGAATCCAGTGAGAGTTGTCCCCGCTGTGGACCCAGCAAACCAAACCCGGGCCCCCTTGCACGAAAGGACTGCAGTGCCAGAGGATCTAAGACAACGGTGACGGAAATAGGCATACAAACATATGACACTATAACACTGTTTATTTTCCTATTTCTTGACTAATTTTCAGTTTTCTGATTGACAAAATAAGACTTTTTTTTTTTTGCCAGAAAATGTGAATAGCACTCTAACCTTTGTGACACTGAGTGGGGACCTAAAGGCCAGAAAAGCAGAGAATGGCATCATCCTGGACTTGCCTCTGTATGCAACCCAGCCCCAGGTCAGCTCTTTCTAACTAATAAACTGTGTACAACTGGCTTCTTGCCTGTTTTCTAATGATTTTTGTCTTTTTCCCCCATCTAGGACTTTCATGAAGTAAAGGACTTGATAAAGGTTAGTGAAAAGAATAAAAATGGAGCTCATGTTTTTGAACATTTGTTATTGTTTGAACACAAAGATGTGGTACCGTTTGACCCCGAACAACAGGCTACCAGTACCATGTTCCAGTCTACGCTGGGATGAATAGTGAACCGTGCACTTGAGGTCTGAATTTTAAGACTAAATCTACTTGGTGAAAAAGTCAACCAGTTTTCCCTGACTCTTCATTGTCAACATTAGCCTCCATGGCAGGAGCAGGGGTCGGGGGACAGCTGCTTTAAGCATGTTGGCAGGAGAATGGAAAATATTCAGAGCTCTTTCTTCCTTGTTTGTGGTAGAAAGAACTTAACCTGCTCTCTCTAAGCCCCAGGGTCAGCATTGCAAAATGAGGATGACAGTGTTATTTATCATGAGTGTTGTCATTTGGTGTTCCTAGAAACTGGCAATAAGGTTCTCAGCTGAGAATTAAACTTTCAAATCAACTAAGAATCCATGCAGAGAAGGGCTGGATGACCCTTTAGAGAGACTGGAAGTTTTCAGAGAGAAAGTGGGATCTGGCTGGTGGAGTTCCCGTTTCTAGAGAGAGGGACACAGGCTCGCTGTGGTCACAGAGGCAGACAGCCCAGGCACCACCCAAGGTGGAGGGAATCTTGTCCTTGGGACTTGGAGCATCTCAATCCTTGACCTGAAGCCACCTAATAGTTGCCAGACAATGCCTATGTCATCACCATTGTCACCTGCTTGGCTGGCAGCCCGTGGCAGTGCTCAGAGGGGCTCCTGTCCCCTCAAAATCTCCTTCACAGTCTTACATAAAGGGTGAATATCCTTAGAAAACGTGGCTATGTTATCTAGCCACATCCCATCTAAAGGATGGGACCTGCAACATCCCATCTAAGTGAAAAGAGCGAGCTTGCCAAGCAGAGAGGCAGCATTAAGGTGAGCCCTTTGGTCCCCAAGTCCAATTCTCACCATGTGGCATGTTCTCATCACTGCTGTGGGAACTCCACATGTTTTATTTAATCCCCACAACAACTCTAAGAGGTGGGCACAAGGGCTGCCCCCCATCGCAGAGGACAGTAGGTGGTGGTGACTCAGAGCACTAACTCCAGGGCTCCCAAGACCTGGGTCGAGGTGTGTGTGTGCGTGTGTGCGAGACCTTGGGCCCAAGTCTTCCTTCTGATCTGTGGGGAAAGTACCCATTTGAAGGAACTGTATAGAGGACGTACTAACACTTGTGAATAATGCCTATATTTGGCTCCCAGAGGGCGAGCTCAACTCCTTTAAAGGCCTGTTTAATCATCAGGAAAGTGACCTTCCTTAGGCAACACTTTAAGCCCTGTAACCAAACTAAAGCTTGGGGACTAGAGACCAGGGGTGTGCCTGACACACTGCAGATGTGAGTGAGAGGTCATGTACCACACAGGGGATCAAGGACTCGACCCAGAGCACATTCCTGAAAAGTCCAATCTGTCCCCACAGACTGCCATAGGGGACACGCTGGTGCAGGACATCCGCTATTCTCCAGATACCCGAAAGCTCCTTGTCCGGCTCAGTGATACTTACGACAGGTGAACAAGATTTTTGGTTTTGTCAGCACTTTGGGGAGGGCCAAGCACCCAGATTTATAGCTCTGGCTCGGTCTGGCTGTGCTGTGTCCAGTCAACCACGATTTATGCAGCCAGAGAGTTTTGTTCTCAGATGGGAAGATATTCCATTTGCTTTTCCCTTCCTGCTGATCTGTTTGGGTAAGCCACACCCTGGCCTCCTTTACAGAGTCTATGTAGTGGGTGGTCTGTCTGTGGAATGGGTTTGTCCTAATCCATCCCATTTATGAACAAGGTCATTTCTGGAGAAACTGAAAGTGAACACACAGAATCTGCCGCAAGCAGAGAACACAGGGAAGGTGAGAGGACTCATTCTCACCCTTAAAGGACAGCCTGGTGGGCAGACCCAATCGTTTGACTTCTACTCCAGATATTTTGCACCGTGGGTTGGTGTGGCGGAAGACCCTGTAACAGGTACTTTTTGACGTGGGTCCTGGGGAGGGTTAAACAGTGAGGAGTGGGAGGGTAACAAACAGCTGTTTAAGTGCCCTTCCTGTGACTTTCAGATGACTTAGGCTTTGAGCTGCCTTTGTTTCCCTGTCTCCGCGCCCCCATCCCTTCACTGACGTCTCATGTGAAAAACACAGAATAAGGAAGCAGTCTAGCAGAGTTAAACGTTAATGCCAAGACAGCCTGGGTGTGCATCCTAGCTTCCTAGCTGTTGACCTTGGGCAAATGGCTTAACTTTTAAAAGTATACATTCTCACCTCTATAAAATATAGATAATACCCATAGGGTTATGTAAATCCAATGCAAGTTAAGTACTTATCACAGTGCCTGGCACATGATACATGCCTAATAACTATTAGCTATTTTAATAAGAACCATGAAACTGGCTCCCTGAGCAAAACTTCCAGGTCTGCTATTTTTTAAGTTCAGGGGCTGATGTCTTTTGTCCTTTCCAGTGACCATCCTGCATGATCACTGACATCTAGATAAGAATTGGTTTTGAAGGATAAACTGCTGGGCTGCAAGTGGGAAAGAGGGACAGGAATAGTGTTTCTTTTCCTCCCCTCTACCTTTCCCAGACCTGCTTCCAACGTAGGTGGAGTGAGTTTCTGGCAAAGTAGGTGGAACAGGGTTATTCAAGATCTACCCTCCAGAAGCAGACGTGCGAGATTTAAGATGGGCAAGAATGTGAAGCCTGCTACTTTCATCCTCTCCAAGAGGAGCGGGCTGAGCGGCAAAAGTGGGCAGTGCTCCATGGATGGGAGGGTGGCCAGGCCAGAGGAGGCTGGGCAGAGACTTGCAGGCTCCTGTCCTGGTCAGATGGCAGGGGCTGGGGTGGTGTCAGGACTTTGACTTAGTTACTCTCTGAGGAACAAAACATGTGAAATTCAAACTCAGTAAGCAAGCACTTTTAAAGACTCAGGAAAATGCCCAAATGACATCCAAACAGTCCAACTCAACCCTTCCCCCACGGACAAGAAGTTCTGAGTAGATTTATGCTCATACAGCTGCTTTACAAAGATTTTAATTGGCGCAGAGGACAAGTGTTTTTCCCCTGGAATAATGCTTTTCTAGAGAGGAAAGGTGTTTGGATAGCAACCATCTCAGCTTGCTTGAAATTGAGGGCATTCAGCACACAGAACTTCAGTGTTACAACCAGGACAGTCTCAGGCAGACTGGGGTGGCTGCTCACACTGTGTGGACTTCCCATAACACTTAGTAAGTTTTCCCGAAAGAGGGGCCTTTTCCAGTCCAAACTTTTCTCCCTCAAAGACTTTTCTGAGAGTTATTACTTTATAGTTTGTTCTCAATTTTACTATCTATTCTCTGATCTAAACCTATGGAACAATCATGTGAAAAAATACCTCACTGAGCCCTGGCTGGTATGGTTCAATGGATTGAGTACTGGCCTGTGAACCCAAAGGTCACCAGTTCGATTCCCAGTCAGGGCACATGCCTGGGTTCTGGGCCAGCTCCCCACGGGGAGGGTGTGAGACGCAACCACACATTGATGTTTCTCTCTTTCTCTCTGTCTCTCCCTCCTCTACCCTGTCTCTAAAGATAAATAAATAAAATAAAAAAAAAAAAAAAACAACCCACCTCACTGAAAGAAAGTTCTTTGGCTACCAAAAGTCTGGGACTGTGTGCTTGGTGGAAAACTTGACATTTTGTCAGAGAGCCCACCTTTCCTCATGTGTGCATCCTGGGAGGAAGCAGATCTTTTCCCAGAAAGATATGGAAAGACTCTTGTGAAGGAGTTGGTTTTCCTACCATGGGCTGACAGCGAACTATAGACAGAACAAGAATTAAAACCTGCAGTTTAATCCAGCCTTCAGAAAGTATAAAGCATAGCAATGTATCATTTGGAGGAGCTAATCCATAAATTCTATGTCTTCCTTATGTCTCCATTCATAATTCCACACACTGCTGTGGCCATGGCAACATAATGACTAAGTCATCTAAGGTTTCGTCAAACTGCATAGTTGATTGTGATTGCTTACAAGTGTACCACAAAGTCTCCACCGTTTCCTTTGTGATTGTATCCTAATTTTTTTTTAAGATTTTATTTATTTATTTTTAGAGAGAGGAGAAGGGCGGGAGAAAGAGAGGGAGAGAAACAGCAATGTATGGTTGCCTCCCACATGGCCCTCACAGGGGACCTGGCCTGCAACCCAGGCATGTGCCCTTGACGGGAAATCGAACTGGGACCGTCTGGTTCCCAGCCCGCGCTCAATCCACTGAGCTATACCAGCCAGGGCTGTATCCTAATTTTTCATATCTTGGGGTGGGGGAGGAGAGGTGGGGAGTAAACGCGGACAACTGTAATTGAACAACAATAAAATAACTAAAAAAATAAAAAATAAAAGCTGTTGTATTAAAAGTTAAAAAAAATTTTTTTTTTCATTTCTTTTAAGGGTCTGCACATGCAGTTCTCAGCAGCTACTGGTCCCAGCAGCTGGGGAAGAAAGATATGCATGGTAGGACAGCTCTTTCTCAGTTAAAAAAACCCGCCTAGCCGTAAGCTAGTATTCCTTCTCATATGTACTCTCACTTGAGGATATAGTACAATGTTATGTATCACCACGTGAAAGTGAAAGGTTTTTAAATGACCTCCCCCTGAACCCTCTACGCAAGAGAGCCTTTACCCCAAACGTCTTCCACCTTTGCCCCTCCCGACACACAGACACACTTCTAGTACAGTAGCGCCCAATAAATGTTTGTTGAATACAGCTAACTAGCTGTGTCACTTTGGCCCAGAGAGGTGATACGTGATATGACAAGTTTAGACTGGATGATCAGTAATGTTCCTTACTGCTATTACTAGTCACAGGATTGCATTAAACAAATTGCTTTTGGACCAAGTCCCCGGGGTGATTAATATATTGCTCAGGGGAAGAAAAAATAGATCTCAGACATCAGGGCTACAGGGCCCTAATAATTAAAGTGAGTCCTACCCTAAAGGGTAGAGTTCTTACTTAGTGGGAGGGCTAGGCCTCTGTGATGCTAATTTGAGGATAGCAGGGTGGGGGTGGCTGTCCTTTCTTAGGTAAGACTAGTTACTCCCGGAAGCAGCAGCGAGCTCCAGGAAGGCTGAGGCTGTGCCTCTTGTTTGCCTGACACATGTAGTTGCCTGAAGACCACAATGAGGGAATGGACTCCCTTTATCTGACTCAGACCTGGAAAGATGGGGCCTTCTCAGAAGGGCCAAGACCATCTAGTTCTTGTGTCTGTCTTTTCACGTATCCTTGCTTACTCCTGGACAGAGCTGGGCAGGAAATCCTGGGTAGGATGTGTCTGGGGCATTTCAGGAGGTGAGAGAGGAAGTAGCTCAGGATGGAGCTGTGTGCTTTGTGGACCCCATTTACCTGTGGCCCCTCAGTGCTCAGGAGAACCCGTTGGGCTGTGCAATGGACAGGTGAAGGAACTTATTCTTTTAACTGACCTGGGAGGATTCTAGAACTTGTAATAAGAGGTGTCTCATGATTAAAAAGGGTGAAAACGATCTTAATCTGTGATTCATTTTGTTTTTTTCAGCCTTTCAGTGTTCCTGCCGAGGAGGAGAGCTGGAGATTTCAGTGCGTTCTGACGGCCGGGTGGACATCAGGGGCGGCGCGGCCGTTGTTTTAGAGGGCACGCTGACCGCCTAGCCACGTGTGCGGAGACGCAGCTGTCCTGAGTGACTTTCCCTAGAGACAAACCCAAGGGGCTGCCTTAGCAGACGTGCATAGTAGTCTACTTAACCTCGTGTTAGAAACAGAAAAATGAAGCCATATTAATGGAGATGTAATAACACACCCTGATTAATTAACTATTGAGTTTTGGTTCTACCTGTATTTGAAATGTAAGTAAGGAACTAGTAACAAAGAATAAGGTTGTTCTTTGTGACTACCGAACACAGAATGAGGAACAAATTTATGAGGAATAAAATCAAACCATTTAAACTTAGGTTAATGTGACAGAATATTTTGCAGCCATTAAAAAGACCTGGTAACTACGTAGAAATATAGAAAAATATTTTATGATATAATACTAAGAAGGAAAATTATATTAGGCTATAAAATGTTAGCAATGGTATACTGTCTATGAGAATATGAATTTATGTGGACAAGGATAGGTCATGGAAATAGACAGTGAAAACGGTTCATGTGTGAGGATAAATATGCTTGGGAATAATTTTAATGTATCTAAAAAATTACTTCCTTTATTGGAACACACTTGTGTTTAAGAACTACAAATCAGGGCATATAACTAAATAACTAAAAAACCCAGAAATTAAAAAAAAATGTGTATGTATTAGTGTGGTAATAAAATTAAAACACTAAAGGTAATTTAATATCTTTATCTGATATATAACTTTAGAGTGATAAATTAAAAGGGACTCTTCTCTTACCTTAATAAAAGGGTTTTACCGTAACTTTAAATTCTGTTAAATCTATAATTTTGAATACCTATAACTGACTCTGGGATGGGGGACTGTTTCAAGTCATTAAGAGTGCTTCTTGTGCTGGCCAGGTGGCTCAGTGGTTTGGGGTGTCTTCCGTGCACCAAAAGTTTTGAGTTTGATCCCCGGTCAGGGTGCGCACAAGAGGCAATTGACTGATGTTTTCCTCTCTCTCCTTTCCTCCGTCTTAAAATCAATACATATATTCTTGGGTGAGGATTTTTTAAAAAGTGTTTCTTTAAGATGACCTCATTGATGGCAATTCTTGGCCATCTCAAAAACTGCAAGCTGATCAGCTAGAACTTCCCGTCCCAATATTTTTCACCTTAACGCTACCATGTTTTCTATGTTTATTTATTTTTGCTAAGGCATGTGAGAGTGAATGTATTACACAAGTAATCTTGTGTTTCCCTTAATTTGCAACGAAGAAAATAATTCACTAGCTTCAGTGCTTTAACTTACCGAGTAACCAGTGACCCACCGCATTCCGCACACACAGCTCATCTCAGCTCTTCTGTCGGTTCTGACACCAAGGGCAAGAACCACTGGAGGGTTCTCACCAAATGCAAGGTTTTCCCAACCTAGAACTGAATGGTATGAATAGTTTTATATAAACGTGCAACTGAAAGGGTCTAGATTTTATCTCTTAAATGTATGCTAAGTTCTTAATAGCTATTTTGGGGAAACAAGTCCTTGAGATGACTCTAAATTCTTTTTTTGCATGAAAGTTGCTATTTGAAGCATTGGGGTTGACTTTTCATCCTATATTTTCAAACCCTACATTAACTTTTTTAAGTAAAATTTTTCCATTTAGCAATCGACAGTTGAGTCAGAATAGCCAGGGCAACTGTAATATTTCATGTGTTTACTTGGTCAGCCTGCTGAAGACTGAGTGGCCAGAGGGGCTGCAGCGCTCCAGAAGTGGCCTCCAGGGAAGCTGGGGCAGGGGTGGGGAAGGACAGGCACACCCTCATAGATAAACAAGAGGAAATGACAGGACATCTTCAGGTAGCAGGAGCATAGCGTCTCTAGAATTAGCATATGAGTGAGTTTTCTGCTGATATGAGCAGGGCAGGTTTGAGGGTGCTTTAAAATCCGTAGTCCTGCTAGGTTTTTTCCTTGTCTCTTCTGCTTCTGCCCACTTCCTGCCTGTCTCATCTTACTAGGAGAGGGTGTAGGGCTTTGTGGAGAGAGATTGTTGGAGATGTATCCCAGGACTCAAGTGCAATGAATGTTACCATTGATTGAAGAATGTGCTTCCAGCAAAGTTGGCCTCTCGTGGTGCATTGAGTTAAACTGGGTTATGCTAAAGTAGGAAATATCTACAAAGTCACAGTGGTTTAATATAACTTTTAAACTTTTATTTGCACTCAGATTTTCTATCACAGGTCAAGAGGAGTTCTGTCCATCATGATCATGCAGGGAGCCCAGGCTGGTTTTGCATTCTACCATCTCAGTGTGTGGCCTCCATGGCTGCTGCCGCGGGAGGAAGGTGTATATGAAAATCTCACTGTATTTTGGCTCTGAAGTGATGTGTCAATTCTGTTCACAGCCTATAGACCAAAACTGGTTACATCCTCCCATCCAATAGCAAGGGACCTGCGAAGTGTGGGGAATAAATCAAGCCACCACACCTTGGGAACATTTTTAGACCCCTCAGATGATTCCCCCTTGCATGACATTATTTGGGTAAATTCATCACAGTCTAGGGGGTGCCCAACCTTTTGGCGTCTCTGTGCCACATTGGAAGAAGAGTTGTCTTGGGCCACACATTAAATACATTGTGACATGTAATCATAAAAAAATCTCATAATGTTTTAAGTAAATTTACGATTTTATGTTGGGCTGCATTCACAGCCATCCTGGGCTGCAGGCAGCCCACAGGCCGCAGGTTGGGCACCCCTGGCAGGAACTCAGAGGTGCAGGCTCAAAAGCCTATCATGTCAATGTACCAAGAGTGAATTGATCTCTCAGGTGCAAATTCACAGTAACCTAGCACATAAAGACTGATATTTAAAGCCAGAATACCAACTTTCAATTTTACAATGAGAAATGTAACCACAGAATGATTTAGAGCAGAGCATTTTCTCCCCATTTGCATTTCTGTTTGGGGAACCAAATTACAGTCAGGAAGCTGTTTGGTAACTATGGAGCTAAAATAAGGAGTCAGCAAAATGGACCCAAATGGCAGATGTCATCAAGGCATGATAAGCTTTCTCACTTGAACGATGTATTAGAATCCAACCATCCTGCACTTAATCTACTTGAATTTAACTTTATATGCTCAGGGCAAGGCCAAATGTGACTTCAGTGTTTAAATATATTTATTTTGGGAACAACTATGATCCCTACTTCAAGCCAACAATTTTATCTAGCACTCAATAAAACAGTGATGTGTTCCAGTACTGGAGAAAAACTGGCAGTGTCGGGCTTGTGTGCTGGTGTAACTGCACACCATGTTTTGTAGGTTATTTATAGGATTTTCAAGGATAATTTTGACAACACTCAATTTTTGCCTCATACAGCACGGTAGCCCGACTCCAAAATGGCTCTCCACGATCCCCGCCTTCTGTTGTTCAGACCTTGCACAGTCCCTTCCCACGCTGCACCAGGGCTGGTCCGTGTGACCAACAGGATATTCAGAAGTAATAGTATGTCACTTCCATTAAGTTATAAAAAACTCCGTCTTATGTTTTGATCAACTTCTGTGTGTCTCTCTTTCTCTTTCTTTTTCTCATCACTTGCTCTGTGGGAAGCCAGCTGCCCATTACGAGCAGGGAACTGAGGCCCCTGAGCAATAGCCACACGCACGAGCTTGGAAGCAGATCCTGTAGCTCATGGAGCCTCGGAGCCTGAAGTCCCGCTGACTCCTTGAAGGCAGCCTTGTGAGACCCTGTGCCAGAAGCACCCAGCTAAGCTGTGCCAAGTTCCTGACCCACGGGAACTGAGAAAAATAAATGTTTGTTTATTTTATTTAGGTCACTAAGTTGTGAGGTAATGAGTTTTGCAGCAATAGATAATATGCACAGGGTCTTTTTATTGGTAATTTTATTATGAACATTTCAAGCATACACAAAAGTAGGGAGAATAATATAATGAGCTCCCATGGACCTACCAGATTCAACAATTTTCAACTCATGGTCAATTATTTATACCTCCACCCACTTTCCCTTCCTTCTGGATTGTTCTGAAGCAAATCCCAGACAGACATATACTTTCATCACAAAGATTTCAGTATTTAGCTCTAAAACATAATGGCTCCTAAAAAAATAGTAACCTCAATACCAATATCACATCAATGGAAGACAGACTTTTAAGATAACCCCAAGCTGAGGGCACCCTCTACTTGAGAGCCAGCGTGAACATGAGGCCCTCGGTCCTACAATAGCAAGGAACTGAATCCTGCCAATGACTCGAGGGAGCTTGGAAGCAGATCTTTCCCCTCAGCGGAGTGTTCGCGTGAGACTGACACCCCAGCCCTCCCTGACACCTCCATGGTGGCCTGGCAGAGGACACGGCCTGACCACAGACACTGAAATAAACACATGGTATTTTAAGCCACCATGTTTGTGGTGATTGTTACACAGCAATGGAAAACTATTACATTTAAAAATTAGAATAATGTTATTGAATATCCAGTTCATAGCTTATTTTCTTGATTGTCTTACACGTTTTTGACAGTATTTTTTAAGACATGGTGACTGTAGCCTGCTCTTGTGTGAGATGAGAGCCCACTGGATGTGACCTGCCTCACAGCACAGCTCAACCTCTCCCCCAGGTCCTACCCGGCTGGGCCCGCTCGTCCCCTGAGTGACCTTGCTCAGGGCCTCCACTGCTGACCAGCCCCGTCTTCCTCTGTGATCAGAATATAGTCAAGTCGTTCCATTCCTTTTTTAAAAACTCTTCACCAGAAGCTATGCTTATTGATTTTAGAGAGAGAGGAAGGGAGAGAGAGACTCACACATACATATCCATGTGAGACAGAAACATTGATCGGCTGCCTCCCCCGATATGCACCCCAACTGGGGACTGAACCTGCAACCGTTTTGTTGCACAGGAAGATGCTGCAATCAACTGAGCCACTGGCCAGGGCATTCCTTTAATGTTGTTAGACATTGACAAATACCCCTGAGGTGGGGGTGGGGGCAAAATCTATCACCCTGGTTGAGAACCACTGCTTTAAGTTGACCATGTTTTTCACTTCTCTTTGTTCTTGTTGTTTTTGGTGTGGTTTAATTCTCAGAGGGTGGGCTGCTCCTTTTCAACTTCTATTTAGGGTGAGAATCCCCCTTTCTGTCATTCCCATGTATTCTGCAAGTTAGGGGCCCAGCTGGGACCCGATTCACAGCCTGTCAGTCAGATCCACCGTTCGGCAATCTGACATGAGTGGCAAAATGTAATTTGCTGTCTCCTGTGTATAAGACACCATGCTAGAAGCTGGACAGGTGGAGAACTGGGGAGCAGGCTGCAAAGACGATGAGAAAGGGAGCTTACAGAAGTCTCAAGGGACTGGGGAGACCAGGCTCATCCTTTCATGAAAAGATAATGAGCACTTGCAACTGGTTAGTGATTAGGGCCTACATATGGCACAGACACTGAGTAGTATGGCACAGTCAGGGGAGTGTGGAAGGACGGGGCTCAGGAAGGCAGGGGCATGGACAAAGATTCAGAGATGAATGCACAAGGTATGTCTGGGTTTTGTCTAGAGTTTCTACATCTGGAAAGTATTTGTTAGGTGCCGTGGTGGCTGAGAGAGAAATAAAAGAAATTCTTTAACAATCCAGTTGAAGAGATAGCATGTAAACACAAGGGCAGATAAATAATACTGAAAGATATTTTAAATTTTTTAAATTATAATATCTATAGAAAGGACTTGGGGGTCATCCTCAGTGTGAGAAAGTGTAGAATTATGCTTTTCTAAGTGTGGTCCCCAAACAAGCAGCATCTGTGCCACCTGGGAGGGAGTTTGTTAGAAAAGCAAATTCTCAGGCTTTATCCCAGACGTACTGAGTTAGAAGGTCTAGAGGCAGGGATTAGAAATGTTTTTAGCCCTGGTTGGTGTGGCTCAGCGGACTGATTGTCGGCTGTGAGCCAAAGGGTTGCCGGTTCGATCCCCAGTCAGGGCACATGCCTCGGTTATGGGCCAGGTCCCCACTTGGGAAGAGGCAACCAATCAATGTTTCTCTTCCTCTCTTTCTCCCTCCCTTCCTCTCTCTCTAAAAATAAATAAATAAAATTGGAGAGACTTCCGCCAAGATGGCGGCGTAGGTAGACGCACTACGCCGCCGCTCACAACCAGAGAGTTTAAACAACGAACTCAATAGCGAAAAACAAACAACCAGAACAGACAGAATCAAACTGAAGGGAAGTCCGACACCCAGGAACTTGGGGAGGACGTACATCCAGGCCGGTAAGCGGGGCAGAACCGAGCGGAGGAGCGGAGTGAGAGGCAGTTTGCCCAGAGGAACTCACCCCGGGAGCGCCTAAACAAAACACTACCCCAAGCAACGGGTGAACCTCGCAGGCCAGCGGCGTAACTGGAGAGGCCAGTGGGAACCAGCAGGGCGGAGACTGGCGGAAAAGGCAGTGGGGAACTGGGGAGCAGAGGGTGATAGGGAGCAGGGGTGAACAGCAGATGCCATTGCTCCCTCCCAGGCCCCGCCCCCAGAGGAAACGTCACAAAAAAGCGACCCAGGTTGCCGGACACCGACAAACACCTAAGACTTCGACAGGTGCGCTGAGATAAAAAAGAATGAAAATGGCCAAAACGAAAGATCAGAACAAATTACAACTAACGGATGAAAAGATAGCCAAATTAACAGATGCCCATTTTAAAACACTGGTAATCAGGATGCTCACAAAACTGGAAGAAATAGTTGAACAAATGAGCAATACGATAAAGATAATGGAGC